>SNQJ01S0273968.1:0-11542 GCA_010110895.2 Picea sitchensis | reverse complement strand
CCTGTAACCCTAATTGTAATGTAAAGGGTACAAGTCAGCCCCACCTTAATGTGACTAGTAATTAATGTAAAATATAATTAATCTTGTTAATATTAATTATATTATGATCTAGTGAGGTCGGCCTTGTTGTGCCAATAGACACTTTTGTTGACAGGTTTAGTCTAGTATGAGTAAAGGTAAATTCCCCATTGAAGAATCATATCTTTCATGTGAGTTTGGAAATTTCAGCAATTACACCTTCTTGGGAAAAGTGCGCACCTCTCTTGGGGGCTAGTCTTCTAGGGTTTGAGCACCCTCTTGTGTGCTAGGTTTTATTGGTGGTGAAGGTATTTCTCTTGAAGAATATAGAACGAGATTTGGCTAGGTTTTATTCCCTTGTTGAGAAGGGTTTCCCAATATACTTCTTGTGTTCTTGTGCATGGTGCTTCTTCTTGTGATCTTGGTTGATGCAACATTAATGGTTATGGTTAAATGCTAAAAATGGAATGAAATTCATGCTTAACCTTGCTCATTGAAAAATCAACAGTGTAGACCATACAAAATCCCATAAAGGGTGCATAAGACAAATGAGTGTGCATAAGATAAAGTATGCATTTGAGAAAATTTCTTTTAAATGTACAAATCATCCCAAGAAAATTTATGGTAAGAATAAAACAAAACTTCACAAAGGGCCACATTAGGCCAATGTTTATGGTATGCATGATCCTAAATATTTGAAGGATGCAACATAGTTTAACCCGCTCTAGGAATTGAAACTAAGGATCTTGAAGTTGCATCAAAGTGTCACATGGATGTTTTTCAAGTTTGGCACAAGGTATGGAGATGATTGGGTGCAACCTTATTTATTGATTGATTTATTCAGATCAGTTGGACCATATTCATGTAGAGAATTACAATCTAAGTTAATTCTTCCATGTCTTCCAAAATGATATTTCAAGGCTATTGATTTGTATACATTGGTTACATCGATGCCTGAGAATAATGTTGTATACTATTGTAATGGAGTAATTGTTCATACTCAAATTGGTACACACACAAGAGTAGTGGAAGATTACAATAAATTTATGGAAGCACGTCTAACACTAGTAAAAGGAATTTTTACACGTGAAAGGAAATTTGACATTTAACCAATATTTTGCAAAGGAGAAAATAAATCCCATTGGATTGATGATGCCATGATATCATACAAATTCAAACTTATGTATCAAGACTTCGAGGTTGCATGTTTTTACTCCTTTTATGAAAGAATCAAGCTCAAATGAGAAAGGATAAAGGGCATATTTAAAGTAAGGCATGGGATATGCTCATATGCAAGTTCCAAGCAAAGAAGAAAGAAAATATATGGTGTGCAAGTCATAAATTATATCATCTGAGGAAAACTGGTGCCAAAAGCCATGTTGGCTTGTAAGCACTAAAGGAAAAGGCTTGTGGTGTAAGTGCACACGATGCATAAAATTGTAATTTATGAGTATTTTTATTGTAAGTATGTTCTCATCATCCTATTTGGGACAAGGGAAAAAGTTTGTAAGTAGAAGGCCAAGAGTCAAGAAATTAAAAAGCCAATAGTCAAGAATAATTTTAATAAATAGAGTCATTGTATTCAAGGAAAGAGATATCGGCTCTTGGATATTTCATGCACTGTTGTTGGAACTTTAATTAGGAGAAGACATTCTTAGATAATCCATGTTTTAGAGAGATTTTATTCCTATGTGTAAATGTTGTGTATTATTCCACTACTTTTTCTCAACACTGGAGTTGTCTAACAATGTATCTCACATTGTAGAATATACTTATGTGTATGTTGCATTTATTTATATCTGTTGGAAATGTTTATCTGAATATATGAGAATAGGACCATACATGGTCGTTTTAATGTTGGAATATTTTGGGTTTGCAGTCATTTACCCATATTCTTGTCTTTGTTCTCAATGAACTATTTCATGGGTCATTGATAGGAGAATGTGTTGTTTTTTCCTTGCTTACTAGTTACTATTAGTCACATTCGAGCACATGCATTTACATATTATATTAGTTGCATTTCATTCTTTAGTTTAGAAAACCATCAACGATGTATTGTTCCACAACTGGTAAACTCCAAATCAGTAATGATTGTCAAGCTAGAATTTAGATGGGCTCCTTATTCCAAACAATGTGAGGTCTAATTGGGGCTTCTCATTGAGTTAACCCCTACTATCAATCAAGGTCATTTTGACCCATTAATGGGCTTGTATAGACAAATAAAAAGGTTTTGTATGTTTTCTCATGGATTTTAGAAAAGCCTTCTCCACTATGCCTAGAGCCAAGCTATGGAAACGATTGAAATAAATCAATATCCCTCCTAAGCTCCATAACAATGTGATTAGGCTCCATGAATAGGTTATTTCTAAGATGCAATGTGATAATGAGTGGTGTTGCAATATTGGTATTAAAAAAGGGTGCTCCCTTTCTCCCACCCTTTTGGCATCTATATTGCTAATATTGAACAATGTTTACAAGAGAAGGGATGCATGATATTAACATGGCCATAATAATTGTTGTCATTGTCTTGTACACCAATGATATTTCTCTCCTTGTAAAACCTATTGAATATCTTCATAATAAACTCAAATTTCAGCAACAATTCTCCAAACATTATGAGCTTATCATTAATATCGATAAAACAAAGATTATGATAGTTAAATCTAAGAAAATAATATATTCTTCAATTTTCTATGGTGATAACACCCTTGAAGAGATATAATATTACAAGTACTTAAATATCAATTTTAATTGTCATTTGAACTTGAATCACAATATCAAGAAATAATCTCATTAGTTGGAAATATTAGGACATGCTTGAAATAAAATGTAAAAATGTTGAGATCTAAGATTAGAATAAGAAAAAGTTCATTTTTAACCACTTAAGTTATCTAGATTATTCCTTACAATTGTGAATGTTGTCCTACAACATCCCTTGTGAGTTTTGGAACAAATTGAGTAAATCCAAAAATAATTTATAGCTTATTTTGTAAAACTAAATTCAATGCTTCTTATTGGATTATCTTGATTGAAGCTAGATGTACTTTTGTGGAGTCTAAATTCATGATTAAGTATTTAGATTTTAGACACAAATTGCTCAATTTAAGAAAGTTTAGGTTCCCTATTATTGCTTCTAGGATGAGTAGTAGACACCATAGACTTAAAAAAGACTCAGCTAAATATTTTGAGGCGTGGATTTGATCATAAAAAAATATTATTAACAATATTAAATCTTACAACACTATGAACATAAGGTCTCGAATGACAATGAAATCATTAATAAGAGAAAGTTTAGTATTACAAAGATTTTATAAATCCTAATTTCACTAAAAACTATTTTTTCCAATATCGAGACTTTAAAGAGAAAATTAATATTGACAAAATTAAGACCAATGCTCATAACCTCCATAGCAAAACATGTCTATGGACTAACCAAAAAATACATTGAGATAATTAAATTTATAAAATTTATGATACTAAAAAGATTGAAAATAAACACTATTTCCTTTTAAATTTCCCTACCTTTAATAATATAAGACACAACATTACCTCTATTTATAATTTAATTACTCTTTAAAACCTCCTTACTTACAATAATCTTAACACTTTTATTTTTACTATATTTAAATATAAAAAACAATATTTACATTGTTATTCTCACACAATCATTCACATCCATAATATTCCCTTTCTGAATAAGATTCACTTGATGAAAAAACATCAGAATATAAAAATAATAGAAAATATAAAAACAATATTTTTACTTTATTTAAATACAATATTTTAAAAATATTATTTACTCTGTTTACATTGTTATTCACACAATCATTCACATCTATAATATTCCCCTTCTAAATAAATTTCACTTGGTGAAAGAACATCCATAATATTTCCCTTTTAAATTATTTATTTTGGAGAGAACTTCCATATTATTTCCTTATTTTTCGACAAGTTGGAAGGGCTTTAATTGTCCACTTTGTTAACATGCCATTTATTCCATCAAGGAAGGACTGCATAAAAGGACATTGAAAATTGTATAATGAGTGTGCATTACTATGATGAATATTTATAAATAAATATCCAATTATAACTAAAGTTTTGTGATTTAACACTTGGAGTCATGGTGTCACAACAATGATTTATAAATGTTTGAAACTCATTTTGATTTGTTTTTCTTCTTTATCAGACTTTCCAAATTTAATTTACATAAATAAATATCCAATTACACTTAAAGTTTTGTGATTTAACACTTATTCATGGTGACAAAATAATAATTTATAAATGTTGAAAATTATTTTGATTTGTTTTTCTTCTTTATACTTTATTGTAGGCCCAATTTAATTTATATAAAATGAAGGTATATATATATATAATTTTATTTAATATATGCCAAATTTAATTTATATATAAGAAAGGTATATATATAATTTACTTTATATATAAGAAAGATATATATAAAATTTAATTTATATAAAGGGAAAGTATATATAATGGCATGATGCATTATTTTCACAATAATTTATTATATGCCAAATTTAATTTATATATAATAAGGTATATATAATGGTAGTAGGCTCCATTATTTTTATAAAAGGAAATTATTTTTTTATAAAAATATATTATATGTAAAATTTAATTTATATAAAAGGAACGTATATATCAAATTTTATTTAATATATGTCAAATTTAATTTATATATAAGAAAGATATATATATAATTTAATATATAAGAAAGATATATATAAAAATTAATTTATATAAAAGGAAAGTATATATAATGGCATGGAGTATAATGGATGTTGCAATAAGGATGCATGAAAAAGTTATTGCTAAGTTTAAAAACACTGAGGGCTGGTGAAAAGAGATTAACTACAATATCATATTCAAACAAGGTTGTCTCTTGTCCCCTACCTTTTTTGGCATATACATTGACAAGTTAGAAGAATGCTTGGAAAAAACAGGTTGTGTCAGCCCTACTCTCACTGGTATAGTCATCAATCTTCTTTTTTATGCCGATGATATCATTCTTATGGAAATAAGTCCCCATGATCTTGAAAACCAACTAAGAATCCTTAAGAATTTTTGCTCCAATATGGGTATGACTGTTAATATTGAGAAGACTAAGCTCATGATTATTAAATCCAATAAGATCTCTTATGATACCTTTGTCTATGAAAACAACAACTTGGAGGAAGTGACTTCATACAAATATCTTGGAATTGATATTCACCACAAGCTCAATTGTGTAACAACCCTTCTTAAATAGATGTATAGGGATTATTAATTTTAATTAATTTGATAATCTGACTGTCCTAATATGTTGAGTTAAACAATAATTATTTATTAATAATATTAATTAATTAATTATTATTAATTAATTCTTCATACCTGTCGATGATTAATTAATTAATTAATAGACTCATTAAATATTTGAGTAATGAATTAAAGGGGCTTAATAATTTTAGTTTATTTAATTAAAGACTTCCGTATGAAGGGGGGGAAAGAAACATTAAATGGAGTGGATAAGATAATAAAGAAGGGGGATAATATAATAAAGAAGGGGATAAGGTAATAAAGGAGGAGATAAGGAAATTAATGAGGGGGAGGAGAGTCAGTGAAGGGGGAATATGAAGGAAGAGTCCTAAGGGAAATAGGAGGATTATTTTGGGAGCAAGCATTTTTGAGGGAGCATGGGGAGGGCAGGAGAATTTTCTGTGGCATATTTTTCTGTGGGATATTGGTTGGTTTGAGAAGTTTTGTTTTTGGGTGAATCATTGCAGGGGGCACCAGGTTGCTGGGGGTTTTGGGCACGGGGGCCAGGATTCCTTTCGGTTTCCTAGAGCTAGGGAGCCGGACAGGTTTCTCCTAACTGGCTGGGAGGTTAGTCGGTTTGGGCAGAGTTGGTCAATGCATCAGGCTAGGCAAGGCGGCAGGGAAAGGACAACCATATCGGCGAGAATTAGCATCAAAAGTAGGTATTTTATTTATGAATTGATGAGTTATTTTCATGCTATAGATAAATGTTAAATTCTGCTGAAGTATTATATGCTTATTTGAAGCTCAATGAATTATTTACGCACTCAAATAAATTCTATGTTAGAAATGTTACATGTAGTTGTATGGATTTTATTAGGCTTGTTTATTTCTGGTCCCTACACATGGTATCAGAGCGAGGTTCTAACACTAAGGGCCTATGGAACTTCCCAAGTAAAGTTTAGGAACAAATAATAATTCAAGTTTGATGTATTTTTTTTTCAATTCTAATCCAAGTATTTCGTGAATGGAATAGCCATGGATTCTTGATCCTTTTTGTTGTCATGCTTATCTCTTTAATTCTTATCTTTAGCTTAGCAAATCCTTCAGATGTAAGTCTATGCCACCAAATATGACTTTGTTTGGAATGTTATTGAATCCTTTACCACCTCTATATATGCAGAGACCATTCATGACTAAATGCATATTAAACCCTCATTTTATCGTTAGGTTATCCAATATTATTGGCAATGGAAATACCCCAACTCAAATAAACTAGAGGAGGTTTGTGTTAACCAAAATGGTAGCGGATGAAAGGTGGAAAGGCAACACTAAAACGCAGAAGATGACACCAAAGGGCAGAGAAGTTGGGACTTCAGAAATTGGAGGCGCAGTTGAGAAAATATCCAAGGATGTCTCTACACCAAATCTGTGACTGTTGGCCATTGCAGGTCGTCTATTCATTTCATCTCTTGGATATGGATCACTTGCAGTTAGGGCAACTAATAGAAAAAAATACACACTTCTATAATTAGCACAAACAAGTGAGGCTCATGGTTATAGAAAACTGTCGTAGATTAACAATAAATGCATTCATGTTTAGGCCGCAAAGTTTTGACGAACATATATTATGATTTTTTTTATATATACAGAGTCAAGTATCTAATATTGTGTACTACCGCTCCATCACTGTAATTCCTATAACATAACAAATAAGATTAAAAATCCAACATACAATGAGCCAATCTACAACATGAGCTAATAGTTCCATGTACACACTATGAACAAATATACCTTAAATTCTTGATAGTGTTTACACACTTTCTTGTAACATTATCCTGCAAACCAGATAGGATAATAGTTCCTTGAAAAGGAAAGGAACCAATAAGTATGAACAGGAAACACTAACAACCACACGTTCTAACACACCATTGGACACATAAGTCACCAAAAACTAGCATGAAGCCATGGCCGAGGAGCCGCGTGCTTCATACACTGAAAACAAAAAAAATATACAAACCACGGGTATAGCCAGCATATGCAATGTACTATTGTAAATATTAACTAAAAACCTTATGTTCTGTCCAAAAAAAAATACACTTATATCTCCAGTTATTTGAAAATAGAAATGAAAGTCCAATGCAGAGACATGTCATAAGTATTCGATATAACAAAAATCAATAGTCACAGATACATCAACAGCTGATAATCACGTATATAACAATAATTGATCATCGCAGAAGAGTAGAAATCAATGACCTTATGACTTGCAAATTAGGGTCATGCCACAAATTAATTAACACGGAACTGCAAATAACTGGCGAAAGGAGTCTGGAAGCTTCGAGAACCAAAAAAAAACTTATAGAATTAGAATTATCCTAAACAACATATCCATACATGGCTGTGTGGATAACCATTGTTGGTATTTTTATTTAAAAAATAAAAAAAACAAATCTGAGCAGCAAGAAGCCAAAAAAAAAAACCCTAAAAGACAATCTAAACCAGACAGATTCGTGGGAACCTCCGAAAAATGTGGAAATGACTTAGTCGGTTAGTGGAGGTTTACCACGGCTAGCACAGGTTTGATTTTCAGCAGTATCCTTTCTACCTGAGAATTTACGAAGCAACACGCTCCAGGGGTCTCGATCCCACTCCAGATGAAAAATGGAGGGTTTCAGTACGAGAAAACAAATAAATAAATAAAACAAGATTGGCAATGACATAGAAAACGTTTCCATGAGGTTTTCATTCATGCCCAGCAACAAAGCAGGGGCATTGTCGGCTTCGGCATTGGCTCTTAGCACAATGACAACCTCTGAAACGGTTCTTGCAACAACCAAGCACCTGCCATAAAACACAAAGCCCAATGCCAAATGCCAAGATGTCGAGGAGGAGCCTACGAGGGAGACGAAAAAGGGTCTTCAATGTGTCAAGTTGACTAAGCACTGAAGACAAGTCCATGAGCTGTCAATATAAGCACATGCATCGCAACACACAACTCACAGCCAACACACAAATGCCAAGCCACTAGTGGTCCAAGTGCAATACGTGTCCAACACAACACAACACACAACCAACACAACACAACAACATCACCCAACACAACACTCAACCAAACACAGTCAATACCAAAGGCCCAATCTACAACCCAGCGCACTGAAGACCATGCACCAAGCCTAGTGACAAAGTCACAAGGGATAATCCCACAAAGGGATAACATTCTATGCACTATGTGTCCACAAAACACAATCGAACACAGTCTTGTCCAAGTGCCACGACCAAGGAATGAGCCATGATGGCATATGTGTGCACTACGCATTCATAAAGGTTCCTAATTACAGACCTGAGAACAAAAATAAAATAAAAACAAATCTTTATTTAAAAAAAAAACAATCGCATGCCAAAATTCCAAGTCCACAAGCAGATAGACAACCAAACATCGAGCACCCGAATCAAAACCACGAGGAAGAGACCACAAGGGCCATTGATTTTGCACAACAAGTCATAATTTGGCACCAAATTCCAAAGCCAAACTAGAAGGGAGGATCCATCGGGGCAGATCTAAGTGTTCAACGCATCGCAGGCCTTTACCCAGGCCTTTATACAACCCAAAAGCCTACGAATAGTCACAACAACGGGCTTCGACTGCTTCCATTGACTGGAAAAGACTGAATTCCCAGGTAGTATGGAGGAGAGGAGCTCTCTTGTTCCTGTGCACTGTATTAACCATGGCGACCAAGCTCCCTCACACCTCCCCACACAAGTGACCACAACAAATGAGGGAGAAAAAATGAAGAGTCTAGGGTTTAAAGGGAGAGGACCAATATTTTATTCCTATAAATGAAAGTGAGGGGCACGTGGGCCGCATGCAAGCCCCACGTTGCAGACTTGGAAGTCTTGGGGCAAGTGGGCCTCATGCATTCCCTGCATGACCAATTCAAATTTTGCTTAATTTTACATTTAGTTGCTTATATTTTAATTTTATTTATATATTTTTTAATTTTTCTTTTATATATTTTCAATCTGTTTTAAGTTGAAAACATAAATACTAATTTTTATATATATAATATTTTTAAATATTTAATAATTACTTTTAAAACTACTTTTCAAGTGTGATTAAATATCATTTAAAAAAAATAATAATATATAAAATATTATTTGATAAAAAAAAATAATATAATCAAATTAAAAATTCAATTAAAGTGTAATTATTAAAGTTTAATAAAGCTTAGTTATGAAGTTAAAAAAAGGGGGGGGGGTTAATTATTAAGTTTAAGTAAATTTAATCAGTTTAATTTAAGGTAAAATAAAAATAATTTAGCTTTAATTTGAGGTAAAGTAAAGTTAAATTTAATCTTTATTCTAAAATTTTGAACTAAACTAAGATTTAAGCTTTAATTGAGTTTAAGCCCTAAGTTAAATAATAAAATATTAGTTAAGTTTTAACTAATATTAGTTAAGTTAAATAAAAGGTGTCATTAGGGCTTAGACTAGGACAAACGGGAAGGAGGCGACATACACACTAGGAAAGTAAGCTAGAGGAATTGGCGAGTATGGCGCAAGGCTAGCGTAGCTACCGGGCAAGGGAGTCAATAGTTTTCTTAGGCGAAGAAATCAAGCTTAGACGCTTAATCCTAACCCAACCAATCCCCTAAAGAGAGTAACGTCTGTTAACATACAAGTAAAGAAAAACTTATGCCTAACCCTGTTTCTAGTTTAAGTAGCGCAATTTTGAAACGTCCATGAACTCACCCTGACAACTTTGGTTGATGCAGGTTAAATCATACAGGATGGTTAGGACTTGAGGGAATCGAGGCAGGGGAGCATCGTCACAGGCACCACCAACACCATCGATGCCACCACCACCATCACCCGAACTAACTCTCATAATGCGCTTGTTGGAGGCCATAAATGAAACTTTAAAGGGGCGACAACCAGCAAGGACCGAGGTGGAACCCCCACCATTTGGAACGGGTAATCTAGAAGCGTCAAGGGATTCAGGGGGAGGACCTCTGCCTGAAGACATCACCCGAGAATTGCAGAAGATCAAACTTCCAGAGTTTGACGGGGGTCACGCCAGTGAACGCGCGAAAGCATGGTTGGAAGGCATGACAAGGTGTTTTTCCTTAAGGGACTATGCGTCCAACTCAAAGGCGAAGATAGCAATTTTTCAGTTAAGAGATAGTGTCTTGAATTGGTGGGGCAACTTGGAAAGGCAATTGTATCTTACCCCAGACACAGTATCTTGGGAACTTTTCGAGGAGAGGTTCCGAAGGAAATATCTGCCAGCTTATTATAAGGAACAACAGGTAGGGGCATTCCATGCCTTAGTACAGGGAAACATAACTGTAGAAGAATATGAGATCAGATTTGTGGAATTGGTCAAATATGTTTCGTATATGGATAATGACCAACGACAGGCAGAGAACTTTGTCTATGGATTGAACCCTAAGATAAGAGATATGATGCGGATGTGGAAACCGTCTTCGGTAGCAAAAGCTGTGGAAAATGTACGTTATGCGAAGGAACACATGAACTTAACTGAAGGTACGAGACTGACCTTTCCGCATCATCCTGGATTTGTCGGGAAGGCCCCTAGGAAATTTCCCAGGGGAGGGGCCTCAAGGCCACCTCCATATGGTAACATATTCGCACCAAGAATAGTAACCACAGGGATTTCAATGGTAGCGAGTGCAGCATCTCGTTCTTCACCAACGACGCAGACAGGTCCATGACCATCTCAGGGAACAACTAATAGGGGCAGGGGTTCCAGGGGAAGGAACTCATTTTAGAGGTAGTCACATAATAGTGCGCAAGTTCAATCTCGTGTTACCTGTTGGGGGTGTGGAGGACCCCATTACTAGTGTGACTGCCCAGAGTTAGAATGAGGGTTTGTGCATAGAGAAGGAAAGACACCGATGGGAAGAGCAAGTAGAAGCCACTAGATTTACACAACGGTTAATAATCGTTAGGCCGAACATCAATCCACGGTGATGGAGTCATCAGGTACACTAAATCATATCGATGTTAAGATTTTATTTGATTCTGGTGCAACAAATAGTTTCATTTCACCATCTACAATAGAAAAGAGTGGGTTGGCAGCCTACGAGCATGATGACTTTAAACAAGTCGAGATGGCTTCCGGGGAAAAACAAGCAGTAGGACCTAGTGTTGATAATTGTATAGTAAACCTGGGAGTGTGTACTACCAGGTTGAAGGTATACGTCACTTCTCTCGGGGCGTATGACCTAATCATTGGAATGGATTGGCT
>SNQJ01S0273967.1:0-11005 GCA_010110895.2 Picea sitchensis | reverse complement strand
TGTGTGTTAAAGAGCGTGCACATATCTATGGTCAAAAGGAAAGTGCGCAGATCGACGGACCAAGGTATTTTTTGGACCCCCCCGACTGATCTACCTTTAACAGTGGGGGGGTCCGGAATGGAATCTTACTCTGGTAGGCCCCCTATCAATACGTGGCATAAATCTACTAGTCCCGAGTCCCACTGCCTCCTACTATCTGACATACCTCGTCACCTCGGGACGTCATCATCCACCTTTCCAAAAGAGTCACATCCCATAACTCTATCATTCCTTCTCCCTCATTCACTCGTGGAAAGTCCCCTCACCATGATTTTTTCCCCCAATCGATAACCTCCACATCACCCATCTGTATCCCTCAGTCGTTGTCACCTGCCATCTCACATTCTAAAAGACCCGTTGGCCATTTATTACTGGATAACTTATCCGATAACCAGCTGACCTATCCCCCCCGCCCAACGGATACCTGTTTATTCAAAATTACCCTCACTTTTCATTCCTTCACCATTTACCCACTCATCGCACCAGAGAATTTACCCCATTTTCTTCTCTGTTACAGTCAGTCACTCCCATATACAGTCGCCCCCACCAAAAAAAAAAACTTTGCAGGTATTATTACAGTAATGGCGCCAAAATCAAAACAAATAGAAGGAGAGGAGAATTTGTTTCTCCCGCCTCCTGTCGATCTCGATAGGATTCCATTGGCCGACAAAGACTACTTAATCGCAGACACTAAGTGTGATTTCGAATTCGCAGACCTTCAATCATGGCTTAAAGAAGTTTTCCTGTTCTAGAGTGATGAAATTGGACTCTGGCAGTCCAACGTACCCCTGTATCTTTTCCCCAAGATTCACCATTTCCCAGAGTTCGCCCTCAAGTGCCAATCCCACTATATTCCCGAGCAAAGAGCCATCGTATCCTCGTCTGGGGAAGTTCTCTTCCTCATCACGCAAGAAACCATCGACCAACTAATGCAAATATCCCAAGCCGACTCTGCATCACCTTTTAACCTTGAAATCCTTACAGAGTTATATCAGAAGATGAATTTTCCTCAAAGAGCTCAAATATTTGAGCTTTTTCTTCCACAATCCTCTCAGCTCCCTGCTACAAATCCCCCTTATCCTTCCTCCATGTTCTCAACGAAAGGAAGCCAGGTGATCACATCCCTATGTGCCCTATTGGGTTATTATTTAGATCAGTGGGTAGATGAACCCATTCTGGGATTTTTGTCTATTTTCTCCACCGATGAGAAGCCTACTACACAGTTCGACTTTAGCACATTCCTGGCAAACAATATTCACGAGCAATTTGTCAATTTCTCCACAGAAGTCATGTTCCGGTATTCTTCAATACTGGCATACCTATTCGTTTTCTTCCAAGCCAACAAATTTCCTTTTTCCATGCAGAAGATGGATGGATATGGAAGACCCCGGGAAGTAACCGCATGGACTTCCCTACTCATACACAACTCCATGGAATTCAGTTTCAAGCAGTTCATCGATCAATTCTACCACCCAGTGGTGAGTATGCTCAGTGGAAGACCCGAACCCAGGATTAGTGATGAAGTCCAGAGGATCCTACATCTCTTGGATCATACAAAGACTGGTGATTGGTACTTGTACCAAAATCACACTAAGATCTGAGTCTATGGGTGCGAGTTGGCCCCATATAAATTGCCCAAATACTTACCTGTCAGAATTTTTTCTCTGGAATACATAAGGCAAATGATAAACTCGAATGATATTCATTTTGTGTCTATAAAGAAGAAGCAAAATCTCAGAATCAAAGGGCAGATTGGGTCTTTCATCTGCAATAATCGAGGCGTCGGGGAGGAAGCAGACAGGCTGTTGAAGGAAATGAAATTATTTATGAGTTTCACATGGCACTACGATCCATGTGGGATCATTTCAGAGATGAGGATAAAAAACAATAATATCTCATAAGTCCATGAATCTAGGCCTAAGGTAGAGAAATTTGCAAATCAGACAGGATGGGAACCAAACACTTTGGTTGAAACAGAACAACAAGACTCCCCGGTCACTGTATCACAGACAACCACACCACAGGATCCGAAGGAGAAAAGGCCTTGGCAGGATCTGTCACCTCCTGTCACTAAAGTGTCATTAGAAGAATTCTGATTGCATACCAAGAGGCCAAAAACCAGTCCAGCTCCTGAACCGGCTGGAGAAAAGGAAATTCCATCCACCACAGTGACAGAGGTTGATCGGTCACTCCTCAACACTAGCAGCAAGAAAATTATAACCATTGTGTTACCGAAGAAGACTACAGATGCTCCACCAATCAACCAGCCAGGCAAGACAGGACCAAAGCTAAGCATCTTTGAGAAATATGACTTGATCAAGAAAAAGAATCAATCTCTGACCAATAGCACATACGCCCAATTCTAGAAGAAAACATCGACTGTACAACACAAGATGCTATCGGCATTCGACATGGAGAAGGGAAAAATGCACATGGCATTTATCCAAGCACAGGTACCAGACCCAAACGTAATCTATGATTAAAAGAGGGAAACTTTTGAATTCCAAACTAAAGATGTGCACCATGCCGATCAAATGGATCCGCATAGGCAGACGGGAGAAATTGTTTTCTCCACGCTAGCACATGGTTCCACTACTGCCTCCAGGTTACAAGTGTCTCTGAACAACGTCCAGACATAGTTAAAGTTGGAGAAAATATCATCCTTTGCCAAGGATAACAGGATCAAAACGTTGGAGGAACTAGTCCTCAAGATCGGGTACGACCCCTCGAATGTGAAAGAAGTCGAGGAGATGATCAAGAAGAAAAATGTTTACATAGTGTCTTTGAGGAAACAATTGAAGTTGCCACCAACAATAGACTCGTAGGCAAAGGAAATAGCAGAGACAGAAGGAGAAAACAATGAGATGCTTAAGTTAATCATGGAGCATAATGCGCAACCGAAGGAAACGGAAGCTGAGATGGAGAAGCTAGTGAAAGAGAAAGAACAGTTGAAACCCATGGAATTCATTCCGTTGAGTGCAATGCCACTCTCAGGAGTGAGCACAACATCACTAGCAGAAGTCCCATCAGTGAATCCACTGACGTCTATGGAAAAGATGGTTGAATTGGCCAAATCTATGGAAGAGATGAACCTGTAGGAGACATAGATTAGCAGGCTCAAAAAGGAGATTGAGAACCTTCAGGAACTCAAATATTCTTATCAAACCATCTTCTCCAAGGAAAAATAGGTTTCAAACCAGCTCAAACAAGAGTTACAACAGCTCCGGAAGCAAACAATGGCAAGTAAAACACTGGCCGAAGTTAAAGAAAGTGTCTGGACAGACATCACCAAGTCTATGAACGAAATATGTCCAATGATACAGATTATGTTTGAGAAAAATGAATTGGTGCAGAGAAGTAAACAAGCCATCGAGAAGATCAGATCAGAACTGGGAGAGATGCCCACACAGGCTAATGAAATCATCAAATTCTTGAATTCTAAAACCAGAGAGGAGTTGGAAGAGCTAAGAATTGAGGATAGAACAGAGACCATACTTGAGGTCAAAAGAGTCCTGACCAAGAGGGTACTGATGCTACATCTAGAAGAAAAGGTTTAGGCCATGGACCTAGGGGTACAAAAAAATTTCAGCAAGATTGAGGCTCTACAGAAGAAAGGTCTTCCTGGTCTGAAGGTGATAAACGACAAACTGATGACACTCCCAGACTACAAAAAGAGACTGGCCAATGTGGCTAAGGATAGTTCAATTTTTTTAGGGATTCAAGGAAGCATCACTCGCAAGGCATTCCTAGATGCACTTCAGTTGGATATCAGCATTCAACATGAGATCCGGTACATCTTCATCACCAAGCCTACTTTCGCCAAGTACACAGAAATGGATGAAGTCTATCAAAGGCTACTCAAAGTCAGCGTTCCCAGTCATCTTTGATGGGAAGAGATTTGTGACCTAATCGAGTAGTAGATGAGTTGTCCCAACCCAGTCAGCTATCCAGTCAGATGAGGTTGTGCAGAGGCCTCACCAATGGTTCACCCAGAAAACAGCATGCAGTTGCGACACATCATCAACCAGTTTCCTAGATTCTTGTAATTTGTTAAGTTAGTTAGGCTAAAAATAGATTTACCACATCCTGATCTTTAATGACAGGATCATTTGTAATTTTGGGTTATAAATACTTCACTTTTCGAAGTATTTAGGGTTGATCTTTACGCCTTGAGCTATCAGACTGTAATATTTTTCAAGAGATATTCCATTAATACAAAGAGGCATTTTTACAGGATTCTTGAGTGTATTCACCGGTGATTTTTTTCTTTCTAAGTTTAATGTTAATCTCGCTTAGTTATCACACTGTTTGCTATATCTAATATTTGAAAGTAACGAATGTTGCAAGATTTATCTTTGTATACCCTGTTTCTGACTTTAAAATATTTTAGTGTTTCATCTTCTGATTTTACGATAAAGAAATTCTTAATTGCTTCTTTGTTGTAATTGACATTCTCACCTTTTTCTGCTATTTCTCATTTATGCTACTAAAATAATCCAGTGATTACATTATCTCGCCCTGTGAAAAGTTTCTTTGCTTTCTGGTTTAGATTTTATTTCATGATACAGACCCCATAGCCCAATGGATGTGTAAACTCTCTCAGTCAACCCAACGAAAACTACAACAAACAAAACCAACATATTTTATTTACCTAGCCTAATATTTAAATTCGAAGCATATCTAAATCATACAGAGAGATCCCTCTCTAAAGCTGGTAGGGCTAGATCCCAACTTCTAAGTGGTTGGATAAAGTTACCTCCTATAAAAAAATTCTTTTCTAACAACCTCTAGGAAATTTACAGAGCGTTAACAGTGGGATTTATTGGTTTAGTGCTAGGGATAAAGGAGGGTTTCCAGTTTTGAGAATATACAACCTGTTGTGATTCTTTAGATATTTTAGTCACTTCCACCCAACTTTGAGGCCGAGCCATGAGGACATCACCTTGAATCTCATCCTTGAGGCCACTGATAAAACACTCTCGAAAAAATGCATTAGACATGCCCTCTGTCTGAAAATCCAGGCGCTCAAAAGAATCTATAAATTCTTCCACTATTCCTGATTGTTTCAACTTTGTCAAATGGCCCAAATGGTTGGTGTCAGTGTCAAAGAATTCATAAATCTCTACCACAAAGTGTGTCCAAGCAATATACCCTTGACAGGAAGTTTTTCTCCATTGACACCATTGCCAATGTTCTTGATCTACATGGAGAACACCATACCGGAGTTTATCCAAGTCATCTGTAATGTCGTATAAAGATAAATAATGTTCCATTTGGGTTACCCAACCAGTGGCATCCGAGCCATAAAATTTGGTCACATCCACCCGCGGAAGGCATAGGTCACGTTGAAAGTGATGGTGTTGAAAGTTATGGGAATGAGAGGAAATTTCATCTTCAGTATGTGGACGTGGGTCAGATAAAGGGTTACCTGTAGGGATATGCAGCTTGGTGCAGAGTGTTGAAAAGACAGATTCAAGTTGGGTGGTCAGGTCTTGTTTGATTTCCTCCATTGAGGATTGCATGGTTGTATTGATGGCGGAAACATTAGCACTGAGTTGTTTCACTTCTTGTTGAGTCTCAGTGAGATTAGATTGCAAGGTATTGAAGCGAGATTCCAAGTCTTGGCTACGAGTATGGGCCATGATGACGAGGGAACCAAAATGGGGCGGGTGGGGTAAAAAAATTTACCGAAAAAATGATATGTATGAATGTGATACGGGCGAAGAGATGAATCCAATGGAATAGGTCTCAAATAATGGTGAAAAAAATTCCAGACTTTTTTTTTTTTTTTACACCTCCGGAATTATACTCTGGTCTGAAGAATACTCAGTGATGAAATGCCCAAATGCTTAACCAGGAAGAAATGTGTAGTGATTTGGCAACCCGAACACATTTGCGTGGCAATAGATCTTGTCTGTTTTAATTTGTTTATGTTTCTGTTCCCCAGGGTTAGGTATTCAAGGGTTCTACAGACAAGGGTTTTCCCTATGCTATAGATCTCTAATATACGTATGGGGTCCAACAATAGTACTCAGCCCAATATATTAGGGCACTAAATAAGGAGGCTAGATTGTGCCCTTAGTTGTACTACCCGACTACCCAGGTACTAGAGAGTATATTCCTGAGTTTTGTTCTCGGTGGCACTATAGCAGTCAGGTGGACGATCGGTTTATCTAAAGAGGGCTTCAGGAAATCTAGGTTGATCTGTACATAGGTGTTTTCTAATGCGCTACCACAAGAAGGGGTACCAACAGGGGTTACAAGGGTGGCCAACATATGTGCGCTTAAGTACCACTTGTATTTTCTGCATGTATAAATCCCTCAACCGTTGGTTTATGAGCGTAACGACAGATCTTTGTGGCTTAAAGACACCAGAATACGTCTCTACCCTGAGAAAAAAATTAACCCACAATTTATTCTGAGGAAAGTGCTCTGAAACCACTTGTAATATACCAGATATAAAAATTATGCAGAACAGAAATAAAATGCTAGAAATGGCAAAATAACAGCAATATAACTAGAACAATCACCACAATAACACTGAAATGATATAAGAATAACAACAAAAATAGCACTTTGATTCTAAGAGCAATGTTCATGGGACTCTTCGAGGGGGTAGCCTCTAGTCAAGCAAATCTCTATTACAATAATATCCAAGCTAGGGTTCTCATACCCTCAACTCCTATTTATACTAAATATGTCTATCAAAAGAAGCATCTAGAGTAAGATCCTTCTAGAAGCAGAAGCTTCTATTAGGTATTCTTACATTCGACTTATTCTATTTTATTGCAAGGACTTATTAATATTGACCTTTATTACATATGAATATATAGCTCTACCTATGTGCGGGTTAGGACCCTAACAGAGAGAAAATTTACTCTGGAGAAATTATTCACTTCATATTGAGTCTGCATCCCTTTTTCCTTTTAAGTCTGGACACATTGTTCAGTCCCCAAGATCTTCCCTATTTGATGGAGAACATCATTGTATATCTTATATGAGCTTGACTTTGGTGGAGGATTGAAGTGGTCGAGGCCTAGCTGAAAGGGACTTAGTTTCTCGGTTCCGAACATGTTGACATCGAAGTTTGTCATTCATACACTTATCTTGATTACATTTTAATAGAAATATTATTTTCTCGTCGAATTAATGTCTTGTAAATATTTGAATCGTTAATCCATGGGCGTACGTGTTATGAATATTGATGGAGTATGTTATTATATGTGATAAATTTATATATTATCACCATATGCTTGTGTATCTTGGTTGTTGAGGACAATCTGCAGGTGTATTTCTTTGAGTCAAGTGCTCAACGGTGGACTTCATCAAACATCTAGACGAGGTAGTCTCTTTATCTTGTCTTGTTAGAAAATTTGTTTATATAGCACACTTGAGATTAGAGTTCATTTATGCATTCATTTTCGTCTGTTTTGGTTTACCCCATGCCATAAAGTTATTTTCCTCATAACAGAATTAGTGACCATACCAAGGATTGAATCTTCTTTTCGAGGTTTGGAGTGTTTTTTTCCTTTGATTGCTCTCATTTATCTTGAGTTTCTTGTCTTTTGATTGCTTGACAACCTCTGTTCATTTTTAGTCTGAGTTTATTGGCCTTATCCTTAACCTGGCATTGTTTCAATACCTATACGCAGTTTTTTCCCTGACAGTAGCATACATACACGAGTTTTCATTCTATAGGAAGCATATATATGTGGTTTTCTCCTGAACAGTCGCGTACATCATCCTTTTTTTCTTTATTGTTGAGTTTGATGTTTGTTGAGTAGGTGTTGATGGTTTTTGAGTCTTCTTAGGTCTCTATCATGACTGTTAACTTCTTGCAGAGTGATAGGAAACCTTTCTTTGGTTGGATTTTCAAACGGTTTTTGTTTCTCCTCATCCTTTTCATTGATTGTCCTTGCATCCTGGGTTGGGTGTTTTCTTCTTGATATTCTACTTGGTTTGCCTTTGTTTACATATATCAGGGTCTTTATATTAAGTTATTGTTCAATCCTTTCACTTTCATTCTTTTATATTGAAAATGAAAAAAAACAATATACATTTTTCATTGTTGGCATTTGATCTTTTGGGTTCTTATCATTGATCTTAGTACATGTATGGAAAGATTGCATCTTATTTGAAATCGTAGAATTGACTTGAAAGTTACATTTTGAAAAGATTATCGTTTATTGGGAATTGAAGTTAGGACATCTCATTATATTCATATTCATTTATTTTACTTGCTGAGTCATAACATCATCAGTTTCACGACTGCACCTTTTGAGTAAACAAAACCACTAAAAGTAATGCTGATGAATTTAAAATTGATTAGAAACGGTTTTTTCAGGGTGCACAAACTAGCTTAAGATTTAGAGCTTTGGAATAGGATTTTGTGAGAAAAATTCTCCAAGGCTATTAAAAGAAACATATGTTTTTGACTAAGGGAGTGGTGAAATCCATTGTATAATTTGTGACGTCATGAGGCTCTGCTCACACCAGAGTTAAGCACAAGGTCATGCGAAGTTGATTAAGGATATATCCCTCCAATACCTTCTTTGCATCATAGATATTTATGGGGATCTATTCGTATATGGGGGAATTTCTAGTACCTTTACCTCTATGAGAGGCAGTGCTTTCAATATTTCGGGCTTAGTTACCCTACCCATATGGTAGAACTGACTTATGATTGTTCGCTTGTGCATTGGTTATATCGTGGTGACTTATTTTCTTGACATAGGTAGCCACATAGGTTACTTACAGGGGTTATTTTGCAGGTACCCTAGATCATATAAGGGTTGGACAACATGCATCCTTTATGGAGGATTACCTCTCCAGGGGGATCTGACAACCTGTTTATTAATCCCATGAGAGACCTTATAACTGTTTCTGATACCTATGATATTTTGCAGGGATATGCATGCCTCTCTTGGGTGAGGCATACCTACTTTAGGGAGGGAGTCCCCTTTCATCCACTTCATCATGTTTTTGTGCATCTTGTTTTTTTGTTTATTTTTGGTGTGCTCTATGACTATTAGTTTTCCTTAGGGTTTTTGTATTGCGTCATGAGTTTTCATTATTATGGATAATGGATTCCCCTTGACTCCCTTATTTAGCGCTACCCACCCCATGGTCTTTTCTCATCTCATGGGGATGAATCAGTCTATGTTTCCTAGTGGTATGTTGTTTGATTACTGAGATGGGAGGTAAATCAGTAATAGAGAAATATAATCTTTTTTAACCACAAAATGCAAGTGTTATATCAATGTAGAATTATCATCCAATAGTTGTAGAGTAAATAAACAATGAACAAATAAGCAATCATACACATTCACAGTACACCAGTGTTTTTACGTGGAAACCCAAAGTGAGAGAAAACCACAGAATGTTTTTTCTTATATGTCTTTAAGAATTACATTCATCGGAAGCACCAACTTCCTTTGTTTTTCAATTACAACTAGAAGGAGGCTCCAACCCCCTAGTTTCTCAGGTTACAACCTGAGGGAAGCTCCAACTCCCCAATTTTCTGGCTACAACCAGAAGGAGGCTACAACCCCCTATGTTCTCCAGCTACAACCACCTATCATTGCCCCGTCCAACCACCCTGAAATAGAAGTAGAATGATGGAACCACTATCACACTATCACTGTGAGATATACTTATGTAAAGCTATACCAATAACCCTGTACCAAACAACCTGTAACAACTTGTACCAATAAAATGTGCCAACATGTACCATACATCAATCTGTACCTTAACTTGTACCATAAACAAGTGCATAAACCATGCACCAAACTTGTACAAATAATCTGTCACAACAGCCTGTCCAAACAACCTATCACAAAAACATGTCTCGTCAATATTATCAACCAAATCATATCTAATCACCAATATTAATAACCAAGACAACTCTCAACCATATGCACAATATCACCAAGATGTGCATCAACCAAGCATAACACAACAACTCATAATCATCACTAAGATAAATATGTGCTTCTAATAATATACGAAGACAAGTATGATACATCACTCATAAACCATGTGTCAACAATACTAATAACAAGTGCCTCCAACCATGTACCAAGTATGTACCAATCATGAATCAACTATGAATCATCAAGATGTACCAACATCATCAACTATACACCTTATGTATGTGTCAACTCATCAACTACTTGTCTCAACCATGTACCCAACATGTACCTCAACCAAAATCCCTCATCAAATTCATCATCCAAATCTGATTTGTAAATATGTAATAGAACTGGTGTATATGATCACATAACTTCAAACCTTCATTTACTTTAACGACAAGAGACTAGCATTTTCATCAAACTTTACTTTAGTCTCACATCACTAATTTCATATTTGTCAAAAACCCTAACTTGCAATAATCATAACTATGTACATGTAATGAATAAACATATGAAAATGGTATACAATGTTATTCAATGTCTTTTGTGCAATTCCTCCATATTTCACTACTTGGAACCTCTCAGAAAAGGAGTTATAGAAAAAAATGGCATACCTTGTTGAATTCTAGATTATTCTGCAAAGCGAACTTGTAGAGTGTGCCCCGCACAGAATATTTGTTACATGGATATGAAAATTTTGCAAATAACAATACAGACTGTACTCTAACCAATTAATTTGGTCTTACTGAATTTGGATCTGTTATGAAGAAGTTATGACGTTTTTTCCCGAAATACATGTTTTATACTAGTTTCAGGACTATACACAAACCCTATTTTCCACGGTGTGTAACTCCAAAAATACAACAACCTGTTGGCAGCCAAATCATTTTTTTAATTGCTCTTAAAAAATGTTGCCTACACCTCTTGTCTCGTTAATGACAAATCATCGTCGCATTGTGCTTCTAGACTTTTGTTTCATTTTTGCGACAATTACAATTTGATTTTGATTTGATTTTCACAACTGAAAGTGTGAAAATACCTTTTTCATCGTTTAG
>SNQJ01S0273965.1:0-11542 GCA_010110895.2 Picea sitchensis | reverse complement strand
ACCCTCGGTGAAAGGAACTCTCCCAGTGAACCGATGCCAAGGTAACTGACCTAGACATGACTCGTGCAGACCTATTACATTATTAACCCACGCAGGGGTGCGGAAATTCCAAATACAAAAATAAGTGTTGGGCCAAACACAGCCCTGTAGAACCAGAATCTTCAATAACATGGGCATATGATGATGCATCTCTTCATGGCACATGAGTTGACCACCGGTGCTAAATGGGCGGTCAACACATACAAAAGAAGAGATCCTCAAAACAAAAGTCACTCTTAAGAGACTTCTTGACAAGAAATTCGATAGAGAGCTTCTCAGTTTTGGAGAAGATGAAGAGGGTGCTAAAATTTATGGGCAACAAAGGAAGTAATTCATTAAACTAAGACCTTGTCTTGGAAATCTCAGAAAATATACCTTAGATTTGTTTGATAATGGAGGAGACCATCTTCCCTTGGACCGACGATTCAAGGTCAATCAAATGTAATGTCGCACTCTGGACAATTTTGACCCAAGGAAGTTTGGATATGTATTTTTCAATACAAGCACAATGGCTTACAGACTCGAAGTCTTATGGAAGGCCTTCATGTTTTCAACGAGCACCATGTTTTTTCTCAAGACATTACCATCACATTCAGCCTGGGTCCACAGCATGAGAATGCCCGATACTTTGGATATAAAGAGATGCATGAATGACCTAACAACTTCCACAGAAGAGACCATGAAGTACATGTGCATTGCAAGTCTTTTTTCGATCATTTCAAACTTGTGGCTCTAGTCTTTCTTGTATTGGACTATGCAATGCTACCAGATGATGAAAAACACAATGATCCTGACGAATGGCTTGGAGGAGCTTCTGAAAGTAATATCCTTGCTTTGAGGACAAAGCAATTTTGATGAGGAAGACAATGTTCTATATATAAAAATAAGATAAGGATAATAGAATATAATAGTAAACATTTATAAATAATTAAGAAATAAATAAGTAAAAAGACACACCTCTTCATAAAGAGGCAAAGAGGCATCCTGTAGACTATATTTATAATCGGGGCCTATTATCCCCTACCCTAGGGATAACTAAGGAGATCATGTCTCGAGGCCCACAGGTCATAGACATGGAGTGTTGAGAGTCGAATGACTTGAGCATGGCCCCGGACGGCCCCTATTTTCTTCAGTGCTTTCCATTCATCAACAGCAACAATATCCATCCCATCAGCCTGGCCCTGAAGTAGCAGTAAGTCTTGCTCCATGAGGTAATGAGTCTGGGTATCATGGTATGTGTCACTCTAATTCTTGAAGCACTTAAATATGTTGCATTGAATTCTCCTTCATTTCATAACGTTTTCTTGGAAATTATGTTATTTGACTTGTTCATACCTGGAAGGGTGACATGATGCCCTAGTAAGTTGATCTCCCTTTAGAATGGGTTGCCACTGGGTGGGTCTGAGAAAGGTCATCGTCCGTTCCCTCCATATTTATCACTTTCCATCTTTATTCCTCTCATATCCCCCTACCTTTGTTCGAGCATTGGGTTTGCCACACTAGGAAGGGTTGTACCTTGCCTTGTGTGAAGAAGGGGCTAAAGGCCCAGAGGGTAAAAGTAGCCGACAAGAGTTAAAAGCCAAAGATGAAACCTTTGAGATGCTTCGCCCAGGGATTCCCAAGAAAGCAATAAAAAGCTTCTCAGTAAGAAAAGGGAACCTATAAGATAAATAAACACTCAAGGTATTAGTTGGTGGATGGGAGGTCTCATCATGAGCCGTCCTATTATGACCATGGGCATGTAGCGGTTTGACACTACCATCTATCTGGTCACCTAACCAGGGTAGTGGCTCTTGGTGGCATAGCTAAGAGAAAGGGGGTCTCATCACGAGCCAACCTTCTCATCTCTATGAAATGCTTGTGGATAATGTTGTCACCTCTGGTCACCAAGCCAGGACAGTGCCCTCAACTCTTCCCTTGAAGCATAAAAGAAAAGGATCAAAAGCAATGAAGCTAAGAATAAAAGGCATTGAATGGGATAGGAAAAAATGTGGCATCTATGACAAGGTGCAACTCGCCCTCTACAAAGGCACCCACAGGTAATATCTACATTTCCCTGTTATCACTGCACCCCATGCCCAAACACTTACCTCACGCCACCTCACATACATGTACATGACCTAGATTGGTTCTCGCCTGGGAAACACCCCAGACTTAAGGAGGATTAGCCCAATAGGACACCCTGAGACCTTCTCCAAACCTGACTTGTTAAATTGCATAACGTCTTTGAGCATTTGTCTGGGTAAAGCAAGGTTTGATGCACATGTTTGGGTAATTTAATTATTAGATGTGATTTACATGTTATGATCCCTGTGACTTATGAACCCCTAGAGGGCGTACTTGTTGTTGCTACAAGACTTTGCCCAGTGGACAAGTACACATGGGGGAATGATTAGCTCGGATCTCCATAGGGCTAAAATCCCACAGATGGATGTTGTAACCCCAGCCATGGGCAAGGAGACATCAGAGACTTGCACCAGGAAGAAAGAAGGACGTTTCCCTTGGAGACACTCTGACAGACCTAGACCCAGGGGGATCTTGCTCTTCCACCTGGACGTTGACCTTTGAGATCCCATGATGTCATTATTATGACCTTGGTCGTCATCCAAAGCTAGGGTTTGCATATTGAGGGCAGTTGTGAGCTGGTTGGCACGGGGCATCATCCAGGGCCTTTGGAGGCCAAACGTTTTGCATTAGGAGCCCAACGTTTCACCTTAGGGGCCCAAGTTCCAACGTCACCCTAGAAGGGCATGACGTCACCCTTGGATCTGATTTTAGGGGTTAATTATTTCATTTATGTAAAAAACTGGATTTTTGATGTAATTTGGCCAAGTCGGCCTTTATTTGACCTAAATTTAATTAAAGGTCATTGATATTGTATAAATAGAGAGAAAGTACTCTCATTTTTCATCATCACTCATCACACACTTAGTGTGGACTTAAATTTGTGCCCTCTTTAAGGGCTATTGGCTGAAATAACTAGTGTGCAACTTCTTGGAGAGGCATATTTTGGTATATCTTGACTATTTTTCATGGTGGAAGATCTTCAACTAGGGTTTGGCTTGATTATTCTTGGTGAAGTAAGTAGAAAATATGCAATTTGTTTATGTAAATGAATGCTTGTGGTAGATTTTACTTGTTTCATGTTAAAGATTATGAAATTGCTTGCTTAAACCCTAGGAGAGAAACATAAGTTACTTCTTTCTCTCTATGGTTTTCTACTTGTCTAAATTTCTCAAGTACACTTTGTTTAGAAGTGGCTACTAGAGCCCTAAAGTGCTATCACTCTAGTAGCTTCACTCTAATTGCCTATTGCATACACTCTTTATATAGTCTAAGGAAGGAACATTCGCTAGGGCCTAAGATGCCTTACTCTCTAGCAAATTTGTCTTTAGGATTTGGATGCTTGAGGCCTTGAAGTGCCAACACCTCCTCCATCCATCCCTTCTCCTTTGACAAGTAGTATCATTGCTACTTTTCTCCAAGTTTTGTCGTTGCTATTGTTGACTCCATAAACCCTAAAAGGCACTAGTCTACTCACTATAGTGAATGATTGATCAAACAAACACTCAAACCTTCTTCCTTGAAGCCTTTGCTAACTTTTACTAACCCTAAACTAGACTAATTTCTTAGCTAACTTCTTGTTGTTGCAAATCACTGCTACAGTCATGCTAATTTGCTGCATTCACCTACAAAACTTGCACCTAGCTCATCCAAAAATTGTTTGTGACAATTGCCAATCAACCTACTAGATAAATGCTAAGTCTACATGGTGTTTCTTTGCAATTTTGAGCACTAGAATTTGCTGTTGTTACAAAAGATTGCTACAGCCATCTAACTGCAGCAAATTCTCTGCAAAAGTGACATTTAGTGCTAGCTAGACATTGCCAAACTTACTTGCGACAATTGATTATCATTCTGCCTAGTTAAAGATACACTTTCTTGTCTTTTTCAAGCAATTTCAAGGCACATTTTTTGCGGCTGTTGCAAAATACTCATTGCTGTTGTAAATTGTTACATTGTTGCAACTTTATATCAGCTAGCCTATTTTTTGAAGGTTCATTGTCTTAAGAAGCACAAAAATCATATTTTGTACTTGAAAGCTGCCATATTTTCTTTGTTGTCTTGTTCTAGGCAGGTACACTCCATTTTCACCATTTGCTTCATCCCTTAAAGACCTTAAGAACCTTTTGACTTGAATGACCAGTGAGAGGGGGATTTTCTTGCATCATTGCCTTAGTCTTATTAGCCCTTTAGTTCATTGGGGATGTCTCCCCTGGGGTAGCTTTGATATACTCCTAAACCGAAAGGGGTTTCGTATTAAGGTGACAATGATAGATCACGCTCTGTTACGCCAATCTTGCATTCACTTGCCTTGGGCTTTGGGCAAGTACAGATTGTGTGATAACAGGGCCCATTCATTGTAAATACCATTCATCATTCTTTTTCATTCTATCAATCAAATATTTTATTTTATCTCATATATTCAGTAAATTACCGAACGTTTCCGCTACAAAATCTGCCACAACTCAGCTTCAAATCATCCCCAAATTTTCTCTAGGCACATGGTAATGCTACAGCTCCAGGTTCTTTATATGCTCACAAATTCACAATGAGAAGTATGTGAGGCAAAGAGGGGGCATCTTTATATAGGTTAATTTTGATGTTTGGGGTCTTCTAGAAGATTCTTTTTTCTTTTTTCTTTTTTTTTCAGGCTGACTGGTGTGTGGCCCAATGACAAAATCAGCCTTTTTGGCCCCAAGCGTGCCAGTTGAAACAGTCCATGCTGGACCTAGCCACTTAGGGCACAATCTGACCCAAAACCAGTTTGAACAATCGGTCCAGACAGGTTTGAGTGAAAACAGGTCAGAACTGACTTGTTTTGATAACATTTTTGTTGATGACCGTTCTAATATTTGCAGCTAGATTTTCTTGGCAGAATCTACCAAATTAGTTATTGTTATCCTGCTATCAAATGTTTTTTGTTTCTTGGATCTCTCCTCTTTTATCATATCATCAATTGTAGGGAATTTGTTGAGATGTAAGGCATCTTGATCTGTTAAAGTGAATAAAGCCTACCTAACATGGTTTGATCCATTTATGGTTTCAAATCAATTGTAGCTCTTTTCATGGGAGTAAATCACAATATGATTTTAACTTGCTTTAAAGTTTTATCAATTAGATATTTTATAATAGATCCAAGGATTATTCTAAGTTCACAATCCATTATTTCTTGAATTTATCTTTACTTGAATATTCATGAAAATTCTTTAATGATCTCTCCAGCAATGAACTCTTTAAAGGAGACAGTGGAAGGCTTAAGTAATCTTGATCAGCATGCTGAAATACTGGTCCGTTTAGTATGTGCACTTCCTGGCTGGAGTGAAAAGAATGTGCAGGTAAGAATATACTCGTACAAAATCTGTACCCTCATGTTTTAAAAAGAAATGATGTAATTTCCAGAACGCACAGATAAATGAGTTTCATGATTTGAAATTGTAAATTGCAGGTTCAACAGAAGGTACTTGAGGTTGTTACGCATATCGCTTCAACTGTTTCAAAATTTCCAAAGCGATGTGTTGTTTTATGTATTTTAGGTATGACTTGCATACAACATGCTACTCTTAACAGCATTTGCTAGCTCCTAACAGTTAAATATCGGTAGTTAACAATCCATATAATTGCTTTGGTTTTAACTACCTTACGATTTCAAGCATTAAAATGTCAGTGAACTGTCACATTTTCCAATTTTATGTTCCTGTCTTGGAGTTGACTAAAGAATGAAATCCCAACTTTTTGCTCAAATAGTCAAATTGAATTGCATAAGCTAAGACGAGTGCTTTTAGAATTCAGGTGTGGCTGAGAAAGTTGCTGATATCAAAACTCGCATGCAAGCAATGAAGTGCCTTACTGCTTTTTGTGAAGCTGTGGGTCCTAATTTTATCTTTGATAGAGTATGGCACTATTTCCCATGTCTCCTTTCGATTGAATACTTTCATAGAGGCTACTTAATTTTTTCAACATAGACACTTCATGCTAGGACAACTGTACCTGCTTGACGTGAGAGAGCTACTCTTTGAACATGAAATTGTTAGATATCACTAGTTTGCAATTTTGATAAATATGTCAAGAGATATGACAACTTCTGAATTGCAGCTCTTTAAAATCATGAAAGAGCACAAGAATCCCAAGGTCCTTAGTGAAGGTATATTATGGATGGTCACTGCGGTTGAGGATTTTGGAACTTCTCACATAAAATTAAAGGTGATATCTGATCTACACCATCTTGTAAAACTTTCCTTTATTCTTTGCATGTTCTACTTCCACTGGATTAGAATCTGCCATTTAAAGTTTCATCATAGTTAAAAGAGAAAACCTCTGTACTTGTTTTTTCTTGGTGTTGATTTCTGTGATTGTCATGATTGCCAGGATCTAATAGATTTCTGCAAGGATATTGGGTTGCAATCTAGTGCTGCAGCCACAAGAAATTCAACGACCAAGCTTATTGGCATATTACATAAGTTTGTTGGTCCTGGTACATCCATATTATCCATATTATAATCTAGAATATATGAAAAGACCTGGTGTTTAATATAATTTATTAGTTTCCTTTCATTTGTGATTTCAATTCTGTGATTTGCTGCTGCATTGTTTAAACTTTATATCAATAAACTGTTATCATTTTGCAGATATTAAGGCATATTTTGGTGATGTCAAGCCTGCAATCCTGAGTGCAATTGATGCTGAATTTGAGAAAAATCCTTATGAGGTGAGGACAATATTGGGTAATTAATCGGATGTTGTAAGCAACATCTTCATGTGCAATGTTTATCGTAGTGTCCAGTTGTATAAGAAGACTACAGCTATGAATGTGTAGCTTATAATATTACTTTTAAGCAGGGACCAGCTGCAGCTCCAAAGAAGACCATCAAAGAACTGGATTCTTCTTTAGTACCTTGTGGATCTGGTGCTGATGGCTTACCACGAGAAGACATAAGTGGAAAGATCTCACCAATGTTAATTAAAAACTTAAGCAGTCCTGAATGGAAGGTATAGAACTGCCCTATGCCTATACAATTATGAAGGCATTCAGACAACTTGTTCTATTGCAACTTCTACACTAAATTAATGCCAAAAGGAATAGTTAATTGTTTTGTGGTAATTGCAGCTTCGTTTGGAATCAATTGATGGAGTCAACAGAATACTAGAAGCAAATAACCGGATTCAGCCTACTGGAACTGGTAGTTCTATGGAATCTGGATCTAATTTCCATTATGAATTTCATTTTTATTTAAGTTATTTGGCCACACACACATATATAATGTGCAATGGGTAGAAACTGTGCTATGAGGTCATGTATATCTAAATTTTTAAACCCTTTTATTGTCTTTGCTTGTGGTATTTTGATTCGCTGAACAGGGGAATTGTTTGTTGCTTTGAGAGCTCGTTTGTTTGACTCAAACAAAAACTTGGTGATGAGCACATTAACTGCTATTGGAAATATTGCAACCGCAATGGGTCCTGCAGTGGAGAAAACCAGCAAGGTTTTTGGTTTCTAATTTCTAGTTTGACTATTATTAGCCGAAATGATGATGGGCAGCTTCTTTTCCGGTCAAATATATTTTGGCCATTTCTAATTCTTTCTTGTGGCTATGTTCAGGGTATACTTTCAGATGTTTTAAAATGCCTTACTGATAACAAAAAACATATGAGGGAAAGTGTGATCAAGGCATTGGACTCATGGGTTGCTGTAGTACAACTTGATAAGATGGTATGCTATTTAAAGTAACAGGCTGTCTTCCAGACATGAGTATATCTATGTGAATATATAATATATATTGACATGTTGTGTGGCAGGTCCCATATATAGCTTCATCCTTGGGAGATGTCAAGCTTGGCACAGATGGTCGTAAAGACCTGTTTGACTGGGTCACAAGACAGCTTACAAAACTTAATGATCAACCTGATGTTGTACAACTTTTGAAACCAACATCTTCTGCTCTACAGGTATGACATGCTGTAGTTGTTCATATTTTTCTCTATTCATTTTCTTTGAAATATTTCATTGAAAATGCTATGGACAATAGGTCGATTCATATTAGTGATGGTATTATTTATATTATAAAAATGGAACACATACACCTTTTCTTTCTTGGACTAGTTTCCTAGCTGTTTATAGTTTTTTATGGCTTGATTCTTAGATATTAAATATTTCCTTGCTGATGATAGCTTAGATATCAGAGCTGCTTTTGCACTCCCACTCTATACTACATTGATTGTATGTTATTTTAGTCCCATTGACCTTCTGTGATCATTCATTGGACATCAATAAAAATATAGTATCTTAAGAAGATTTCTTCCAGGATGTTTTTAAAGTGTGTTTCCTTGACAGGCTTGTATATGATTTTTCTGCCGTAAAAAGACACTAACAAAATCAAACAAATTGGTCCTTGTTTAGTCCAATTTTAAATGGACGTCAATATTTGATATCACTGTTTGAGAGTTCAACTGAAGACTCCATTTTAAGAGCCTATCGGATGCAATAAACTTCCTTGTAATTGCATTCTACACAGAACAATTCTTACAGATTATATATGGTCTTGTTGTTTGTTTCTACTATCTACAACAGCATTGCACTGTTCGATAAGATAATTTTATTAATGTCCAACGAATGACCTTGAAAGTAGGTCAATGAGACAGTTGAGTAGAATAGTGCCAATATAAAGTGGGAGCACAAGAGTGGCTCCTATATACTGAAGACATAAAATGAAAAACTCTGATCTAAGCTAAGATCTGAAGACTGAATACTAATATTGGAATTCCGATCTGGAAGAAAAAATGGAATTAGATCCTGGAATACAAAGAGTGTCTGCATATCAGGATCTGCTAGAGCTAGTTCCCCTAACATTCAAGGCTGAATGGAGGAAACACCAGATAGATGATTGTTTGGAGGATGCGCTTTAAGATGATCTGGACTGCTGGAGTGCTACTGCCTAGAACTCAACTCTGAGGTCTAGACGAACCTGTTTGACTACTGGCATTAGGTTTGGAATGTCAATGTCGATGGGGTCTTTGGGAAATAGAGATGGCTCCACGAGTCCTCACTGATCTAGAATCGGGAGCAATGCTACGATCGGTCTATATCTTGGTACCCTTGGCAGATGGGAGCACCATAAAAAACGAAGTGATCGCCTTGGTGGAGGTTGGTCTAGGGTGTGGTTGGATAATCTAGGACTTGAATATGAGCATCTCCCTCATGTATAAAGCTAGGCATCTCACGTCAAGATAGTAGAAGAAACTGGGGAGGGTCTGTGAGCCTCTGAATAAACAATGGAATCGCCCTTGACTCTTGTAATAAATGGGGCATCTAAATATAAAGTACTCTTCTCTCTCAACCTCCCGAAGATAGCACAACTAGCATATCTTCTCTGATCGGCTAAGCTTCTACTTGACATGCACTCAGAGTTTGTGTGAACCTAATCTAAATCGGTCCAGAAGGATATGAATAGCATACATCTAGTGATGACCCATTTAAGCAGGTCAGACATTGAGGCCATCCCTCAGTTCCATGAAGTGCTCCGCATAGTGGGCCATCTTGGGACACAACCCACCTGGTGGATCTATCCAAGTGACCTATATCAACTATATGTATATGTGATTCCAAGTGATCATGTTCAACTCCTTCCTAGTAGGTAAGAGGTGTCTATGTGCATCAAGGGAGTATCTAAATGGAGGGAGGCAATCCATGGAGACCCCTATCGACTTCAAGAGATCTAAGATCCCCACAAATCAACAATGTGCCCACCTATGGGGGTTATCCAATTCAATGCACTCTAATGTGCAATAGGTTAGGTACATCCCGAATCGGGTGGGGTACAAGGAGCATTCCTATCTTGTTCGTATTCTGGGAATAGAAAGATTTATCCCCTGCAACAGCTCCAAATATATTGCCGCCTTTATACACACCTGGGTAACGTGGAAGAAATTTTCAATCCACTTGGTGTGTCCTTGGAGGCAAGTTAGAGTTAGGGTGTTGTCACCTAATCCTCAACTCCTCTGTCTAGGCCAATTCCTAGCGAAGCCAAGGGGGGTAGTCCCTAAAGAAAATAATCTATGGCTTGAACTAATCTAAGTACAAGAAATAAATCTAGGAGTTTATTGCAAAAGACAAAATGTAAAGTAAATCTACTCTAAGAGCATATATCAATCAACCACCACAATCACATATACATAAAGAAGTACTTGCATAAAAAGGATACTCAAGATAACAAGATGCAAGTAAATAAAGGAAATACTTCAAGATAAATAACAAGTGCTTGAGAAATAAAAGTACTTGAAGCAAATGGATTTGTATAATGTGAAATGAGACTAGTGCCTTAAAAGTATCGTGGGCAGTTGTTGAACACGTGTTTTATTAGATTGTCTTTTGAAAAGTAGATTAATGAGATTGTGAAAGTAAAGCAAGCTAAACTAAATTTGGTCTCTAGAGAGATTATCCCTTTAGCTCAAAGATTTGTTGAGAACTTGCCGAAACCCAATGGTTTCACCAACAAGCCCACTAGAGGTGTCGGAGGTCCAAAACTGAGGGAAACAAGCCCGAGCTATTCAGTGAAACTTCCCACACTCCCCCTAGGCGGTTCTTTGAACCAAGCAATCATCCTCTTTTGAGTTTGTCCTATTATTACTAATCCAAACTAACCATCCCTACGTGTATGGAACTTACTCCCAGAAGATCAAGACAAGCTCGCAACTAGAAGGGTCAGAAACAACACCGAGAGCTGAGGGGATGGTTTATTTTAAATAGTAAAGTAAAATGTTGAAAGGGAAATGTTTTCTAATTACTAAGTCCTCACTAACCAGCCTCTTGCAAGGAGCTGAGGGGATGATTTATTTGCCAACTTTGAAATTGCAAAAAAGAAAGCTAAATTAACAGCTAGTGTTCTACTTTGCAAATAAGGAAAACTAAACTAAAGTTGTGATTTGTTTTTTTAGTTTATTCTTTACTATGCAAAGAAAAAGAAATCTTATAATATTCCTTTAAAATGAAACTTTTACTTTGCAAGAATCTAAAGTAACCCAAAAGAAAAATTTAGATTGTTTGAGAAGGAGATGAGAAGAAATGCTTTAAAACCCTTGGAATGCTTGGGCAAAATGGAGTCTTCTTGGCATGGAAAGAGGGGCTATGTCCTTATGAATCTTGAAGATGAAGAGGATGCAAGAAAGCCCCACTTCCCTTCAAGTATGAGATCCTACAAGCTTCAAAATGTAGAATTTTCCAGGTCCTATCAGCTGTCTTCTTGGTCTGTCTTTGACCAAGCTAAGACTCTAAGTTTCTTGCTGTCATAAATTTTAATTTCTGTTGTTTTATAACAGCCAACTGTAGTTTTTGGTTTTGCTGATTTGTTATGGTTGTTGTCTCTGTTTGGGTGCTCTAGCAAGTAGTTTTATGTTAGGAAAAATACATACATGCTTTCCAAATAACAACAACACACCTAAACTATCT
>SNQJ01S0273963.1:0-11542 GCA_010110895.2 Picea sitchensis | reverse complement strand
GGAAAGTTGATGTACTAACTTACCCAAACAAGGCCCACATGAATTTTGATGCTTCATCTCCTAGGGTTAGGTTTTTGGATGTCTAAGGTTTTTGACATTCATGTTTATTGTAAAAGGCCTTCAGAGCCTCATTGTAACCATATTCTTGTGAATGAGTGCAACCGTCACATCTCTTCTTAGATATAAGACACCACCATTCCAACAAGCTTGTTTTCCACTGCATTTTACAGTTTCAGCTTATTTCCTTATTGAATAGAAAACCAATTTTAATGTATCTCTATTATTTTGTGTTAAGCATCTTTTAATAATCTGTATTCATTTCATTCTACTCATAAAATCTGGATTAGTGGTATTAGAGAGGTCTTCTCCTTGTCTTCTTAATGCATGTCCCCAATGAGGTTAGGGTACAAAGAATTGGTTCTCAAGCTTGTTTCTCTTGAGGAAAAAATCTCTCACACACCCAAGCGACCTCTCATGGAAGGAGAAAAGAAATATGAAGGGCCAAGAGATCCTTTCAAAATTTTGCTTAAGGAATCCCTCATGCGACAAAGGAACGAGATGATGGATAGTTTCGTGCAAATCCTTCGACGACTACCAACATGCAACACATATTACTCAATCGGAAGTGCCGCTCCATTCAAGGTACAAATAAACTTCAATATTCCTACATTTGAAGGTCAGATAGACGAAGATACTATAGGCAAGTGGTTGAATCTACTAGAAGGGTATTTTTCTTTCCATAACTTTTTGAATAGAGAAAATATTACTTTTGTGCTCCTCAAAGTCGTTCCCCATGTCAAAGATTGGTGGGAAAATTTCTGTGAGAAAAAGGAAACAGAGGAACCCTTATTATTTACACTCAAGGCCACTTGGGAATCCTCCAGGAATGCTATTTCTTTCCATAACTTTTGAATAGAGAAAATATTACTTCTTTTGTGCTCCCCTCAAAGTCGCTCTCATGTCAAAGATTGGTGGGAAAATTTCGTGGAGAAAAAGGAAACAGAGGGAACCCTTATTATTTACACTCAAGGCCACTTGGGAATCCTCCGTGAATGCTATTAAGGAACAATACTACTCCTTGTCGGAAGTTATGACTATTTCTTTCATACCTGATGGGACCACACCACAAAGAATAAAGAGACCAAGCAGTGCCATAGTTTACAAATATCTTCCATACCTTGGCGCATGAAGATGGGTATCAAATATTCGAAGTGACATCTGGTGCTCAAGTATCGCATCAGCATTTGCATAGATACATTCAAATGAAATGGATTTTTGGACATCTCATCCTTGGGCACGGCCCACATGATATGCCATCAAAATGGAGTAGAAGCTCAAAAAAAATAATGCATAATTTGGGCCCGAAAACCCCTCACAACAAAATCTAGAAAGCATGGCCCCAACCCACATAAAAAGGATTTATAAAATATGGACAGATCAAGAAAACCACCAACTGAAAGAAAAGAAGGGACACCGGAAAGACAAAGAAAGATATTAGAAAGTGGTGCTTAATTCCCATAAGCCATTTGCATAACACTGCTAACTGCATCTCAAAGCACCACAGGGTAAGTGAGACGGAAATCCCTTCAATCAAATGTTAGTCTCCGATTCTAATTCATAACCGCGGGAATACAGACATTGCAGACGTGGGAGCGCAGCTCCATTGCTACTCACCACTGCTGCCAACTGGTGAACCCATAAGCCGTAAGAAGGAGAGCACTTTCCATTCACCCGATGTGGGTAAAAAGGCACCGCTGTAATCTCACATCGTTGATAGAGGTAGTCGTAAGAACCTCATCTCAGCAGTTGCTCTTCAAGCGGTTGGTCCTACCGACAACCCTACACCATTTGATGGTTCCACCAAGGAAACTATTCACTGCATTAGCCAATGCTGTTCCACTGTATGGCATCAAGCCCTTGAAAGAAAAGGTATTGTGTGATGTTTCTCCTCTCAATTTTTGTAATTTCTTTGGGACAACCTATTTTATGGAAACTTCATGTTGTATATGATTCTCTACCTCAGACATATTACTTGAATAGGAAATCAGATGTGACCGGACGCCCTCCTAGTGTTATTTCCTGATCTCTCATAAAATGTAGGAAGGTGGACTTAATCGAAATTTATCTCTTTCGCGGATTCACTCTTAGAGCTTAAGGATCACAACCACAATTGTAACATCTCTCCACATAAGATAAGAAAGTGGATAAATTCATGGAAGATTACTTAGATATCTTCCCCTCTCCAATTAGGGTATACCTCTGCATTTCCAGGTCTATCATCCCATCGATATGACCCCTGTGTGCATTCCTACCCAATGGGACACGCTTCACTGTCGTCAAGTAGAAAATGAGGAGATCAAGAGGAAGATCCAAAACCTACTCCACAAGGGGAACATACATCCCAGCTCATCGCCTTGTGGGAACCCAATCATGTTGGTGTTAAGAAAGATGGGACCTAGTGACTCTACATTGATTATCAATCTCTGAATAAAAAATCACATTGAGAAACTGATAGCCAATTCCCAAATCGACGACCTCCTTTAATCAACTCACAGGGACCAAATAAATACTCTAGAAGATTTAAATTGGCTACCACCTAGTCCTAATAGAATAGATAGATGTATGGAAGAATAATCTTCAAGTCAAAAGAAGGTCTTTTTTGAATGGTTCATTGGTCTCTTTGGTTTGACAAATGCTACAAAAATTTTTATGAGGATGATGGATGATCCATGACCTTTCACCAATAATTTTGTAGTGGTGGCTTGATGATCCTCATCTACAACAACAACAAAAGACTTGAGCGTAACACTTGCAACATATTCAACAAGTTTTGCACACCGTGAACAACATAATATATGAAAGTTGGAAAATTATCCTTCGGCTATGGATAAGGTCCACATTAGGCTACATCATTGATCAACATGGTGTTCATGTGGATCTAGCCAAGATCCAGTCATCTCAGGATCTGACAACCCTCAACCACACTCAATCGAACTGTAGCTTCTTGGGCCTCACCAATTTCTATCGCAGTTCACACGTTTTGGTATTATCTCATATCACATGGGCCCTCAGCCTGCAAAATGGGTGGCGGTAAGGAAAATTTCAGGTGGGGCTTGTCCCAACAACAAGCCTTCACAGACTTGAAGAAGCTTGTGTCATCCCCGGTAACTTTCATTACACGGACATGACATCCCTTTGAGATCGAAAATTTAATACTATGTTTTGGGTGTTGTTCTAACTCAACACCGCATATCATAAAGATACACTATCACATATCCCAGAAGTACCTGTGAAATCATGAAGATGGGTGTCCGCTTTTCTTGTTTTATGAAAGACTATATTTTCACAAGTCAAGAAATTTTGTCATACAAAGTGTTTTTAATTTAGAATTTCAATTTATACAAGAAAAACAAACTTGTGAAGAATTTTGTTAGATTTCCAATGACTATTTTTTTTATTTATTTTTATTAATATTTGATATCTCAATTTGACAATTGTTTAACAAGATGTTCCCAACATGAAAGGAATGATAATGAGTTATTCCCCAACAATCTATCTATTATTAAAATTATGTTTTAAAAACTAAATATAATCGTGAGAACAATCCACAGAGAATCTATTTTATTAGACTATAATTTTGAATCTAACGGATGAATATTATTAGAAGTTTTTGAATTTTTGAAGTGGACCAAGCTGAAAATGTTGCAGAATTTAAACACATGTTTTCCACATTTGTATCTATTAATTTCTTTTACTTAAAAGTAAAATCTAAAAAATACCCTTTTGAAAAAGAACAGTTTAAGGATTATGAATATAATTTTTCTAAATTTTCCATTGCATTATTTGAGATACAGACATATTTCATTTCAATCATAATGTCTAACCTGAAAAATATTATGCAAGATTTTTTAAAAATTAAATAAACCTCTAGATTAAGAAATGAAATGGAAACAAATTATAGGAATTGAAAGTAGATTCCATTTTTCAAAATGTTGGTGTCATTTTCAAAACCAACCTGAGGCATTTGTAGGAGTCTCAACCCTCCAAAGTTTAGGGTAAGATGGGGAATTCTCCTCGTTTCTAGATATAGTCCCAATTCCTCGTTAACCAAAGAATATTTCTGGCCGAATAATATTCTTTCAGTCAAAAACTAAATTCTAACTAAAACCGCCAAACTAAATGGTTTCCAAGGTTTTTGGTTGAAAAAACCTTGTTTCAGTCGAAAGATGGTTGAGCGAATTCCGTTGGTCGAAAAAAAAATGAAAAGACATGTCATATCATTTCATTTCACGCCAAATCATATAAATACTTTTTATCTAACACATTTAACACAATTCATCTCTTGTTTGATGGTTTCTAGAGCAACTAAAACAAAAGTTTCAAATCATCTTTTGGTTTTTGTTGAATAAGGTAATTGATGTTTATATTATTCAATTTTTTATTGAACAACAATTTATATGTTGAAAGTTAAATGTTAAGCATATTTCCAAGGTGAAGTCTTTATTGAACATATATTTTGCTGTGATGTTCATAAAAGTCATGGGAAACAAAAGTTTTTGCAAGAGAAAATTTGATCACACCCGAGATGATACTCGCCAAAACGAACAAAGGAAAGAGTTTTATTGGAGAAAGAAACAAGAATGCAAATATTGAAGAATAACCATGATAATGTAAATAAGATTTTCAACAAGAAGAAGTCTAACTAGGCATGCACATGCACATATTGTCTATATTAAAAGTATAGAATTCAAATTTAAAATATTGTTTAACATAATTGATTATAATTACGCTTGATGTTTTTCAAAAACATAAATAGATTTGTCTCAGAATGTCGAGATGAGGACATTGAAACCCAAATTGAAGAAGAATATGAATCACCCATAGGTATGTACATAATTTAGATAATACAAGATGAACACTTGTATATAGTTTATTGAATTTATGTTCGTGCTTTGTTTTTTTAATATAAACTTTAAATTGAAAATATGAAGGGAGAATCTATCAACATTGATGATGAAATATTAGAAAATGTTGATAACGACAAATTTGGAAAGAAAAATATGCTACTATATATGTAAGATATCTAACTAAGAATATGTATAATACTTCAAAGATGAATTAGTAACATGTTAATCAAGTCTCAAATTTTACTTTGTCTAATAAAGTCAAGAAAGTTAAAAGAAGCTGCCACTCATTATTGGGTATTCAAAATTATAAAAAAGATACAAAGGTGAAACATAATGTATTTGGACAATATAACTAGTGTATTAAAAGATTTTGAAAAATATCAAAAAAATGATGTCAGTGTTGCACATAGAGAAATACAAACAACAGTTGTTTCACCTAGCAATATAAAAGACTATCGGACACCTATTGATGGAAAAAATGACGGAACGCCAAGAAAACATTGTACGCCGCATAAAATTTCGACAGTAAATAGATGAAAATGATGAACCGGCTTGTTGGACAATGATTTCTGTGACAACCCTACAAAGAGAGACTTGCATAAAATGTTAAATAATTGGCTCATAATTGTTGGTTGGCATAATCTTGTGTTTCACTAAATACAAGGGATGTGTTATGACACATGAAAAAGCATGAAAACACATGAATAACATCCACAATATATATTGCAAATGACACGAATAGAATTGTTCAATAAGTTCAAAAAGAGCACAAAGAAGTTAAAATTTCCATCAATACATTTGTGCAACAACAAACATGGTTTCATTAGACCCATCACCGCCAGACACTTTGTTGTCATTATCATGTGAATTTGAGTTGTATTACGACACTTTTATTTTCATTTTGCAAACCGGCTGTTCACCTCCTTCTTCCACATTTCATGATTTTATATATGAAATTCTATGCGAAATATAGTTATGATTTATTTTATTAAAAACAAAATGTGTTATGGAAAGAAATGTGATAGGGAAATTCCAAGTTTCTTTCACTCCAAAAGTATCAGACATTGATATGAATGATCAATCATTTTCTATCATAACAACAATGGGAAGAGATATGAATATATCAACAACACGAATCCACATTCTTCTCACCGTTATTTTCAAAAGGATTTGAAGGTAGATAAAATTAGTGTGATAGATTTTGAAGAAGTTTGAGGAAGAAATTTATAAATATACCAAGCATTCACATAGAGATCGATGGAAACACCTACAATTCAAACAATCCCATGAAGTTTTTCCACCATGGACAATTTTGTTCCCAGAGTTGATTTTGCAGAATTACACATTTGCTATACAAAGCAGTCACGAGTGAATATTATCATTCTGGATCAAGTCACAATATTTGTCCACGCTCTATATAGACATACTCAATGGAGTCTTGATAACATAGAAAACAACAACTATAATCAACATGTTATTAAAGAATATTACTTTTATATAAGTGATGATCGAAAGCACACAACACACATTATGTACACAAATGTTTTTGATAAATTAAGGATTCATTGAAAGAACGCAGGGATTCGACCAAATTGGATATGGTTTGATGGGTGTGAGGGTCAATTCAAATCTTCACAATCATTATATTGGTTATGTCGTATTCATAAAAAAATCAAACATTACACATTGTTGAAATTTTTTGAGACTAGTCATGAAAAAGGAGAGCACGATGTATGTAGGGGCATGTGTTAAACAAGCACTTCGAAGGTATCAAATGAACCCCTCATGCCGGTCGATTTGAATCCTTTGAACAATTTGTTGAATGGTGAAAAATGGCTTAATCCATGAATATAATCTCACATATGTGTGTGTGTGTCTATATATACATCTTACACATGTACACAAGATATTTCTATTATTTGAAATGCGGTTCAAATTTATATTCAATCTTCAATCATTTCTTGAGAGATTTTGAGTTAACACGCTCTTGTCTTGTGCAGGTTTTTTACGTATGTTGGAATCAAAGATGTAAATAGGATCAACCTACATGACACCAAGCATAATACATGGGACATAAAAAATACATTCGCTTAAACAAATGTTATCAAAATGTGTTTGTATTTGATAGAAGAAATAAGTCTTGTTTTTGTTTAGTTTGCATAGAGGGCATAGAATCCATAGATATTTGCAAAAACAAAAATGTAGAATATGTTAAAGCTTGAAGACATAATAAAATTAATGTGAAAGGGAAAATTCCACTTGCAAGCTCAGAGGAGATGGAATCAAATGAAACTATAGTGTTAGTTGATGGCTATAGAGTTTCCCCGATCTTGTTAGAGAAGGTAATTTTTTATGTTTAAATTTTTTCAAATAACTTGTATATGTACTTATGTGATAGTCTAACATGAACTATTTGTTGTCCAATATATACAATTATTTGCAAGAGATTTTTTCGCCATGGTTGCACCTGTAGACAACACTGAAAATCTTCTAATAGCCTCATCTTTTGATGCGATGCACGGAACAAAAAGATGGGGCTATTAGAAGATTTGATGATAATGGTTTTATATATGAAAGAGGATCCATTGTATTGAAAGGATATTTTTTCAATAAACCTATCAAATTGATACACCATGTTCACTTTCAAGACCATTACCAAACAGATGTCACAAGTTGTCAATATAGTCATTTGGTATGTGCAATAAGCATAAAGTTAATAGAAGTTTAATAATACACAATAAAGTTAGAAAATGGAAAAAGTCCAGCTCCATCATGAACTTAATAATTGAGGATGGAATACCACACATTTTTAAACAAGGAGCATACCATTCCTGCACTTTTTATTTTTACATTATACATGTATTTATGAATATCTAGAATTATAGAATCATTTCCAGATTGCCACTTTCATGGTCCATTCAATTAAGAAAGTTGTATTTCCCATGAATTATAAACTTTACCAAACCTAATTTACAATTTCGTGGAAGAACTTATAGATTGTATCTAGGGAACCTAAATTGACCTATATGTTGGATGATTATACTTTAATCCCACAAATTATCCAAATCAATATACACAAATCATTTAATGCATATAACCAATTTAATACATATAGGATAAATGCTCTCATTATTTTCATTAATTTGATTGTTCAATGTTTTTTCATATGAAGAGGATAACTTCATATCAAAACTAGGACCCATTTCCATGTCATTATATGGGACTATTGATGTATTTAGAAAATTTAAATTTGGATAAATTTTAATATCAATATAAATTTTAATAATGAAGATCGCTTTACTTATATTAAATTTGATGACTTGTTTTGATCTATATTCGCTATTGGACTTATATTGCACTTGATGACTTGCTTTGACTATTTTCAACCATATTTCCAAATCAAACAAAAATTAAATTATATGAGAAACTATAATTTTCAATTCACATTTTCTGAATATTTCATTGTGAAATTTCATAAGAAACTATATAATTTGGATCTAACTATAAAATTTAATTTTTATTTCACATTTTCTTGAATATTTCATTGTGAAATTTCATAAGAACTATAAAATTAGATGATTTTTTTTAAATCAATAAAATAGTATATTGAAATTATTTCATCCAATATTTGATATAAATAAACATAGTGCAAGTAAAATCAAGACATGACAAAATATTGATGAGTGGGATCTCAATATCTCTTCTATCTCTTCTTGTGTTTTTCTTATCTATTGTTATCATCTTTATAGTTTTCACAGTTGTTCGTATGAGATAGAAGGTGAATTCAAAGACCATTAAACCTTTCATTGAGATGTTGATATAAATTGAGATTTTGATGTAAATGTGAGACCATGTCTCTTTGAAAATATAGAAATGATAATGTAACATCCCGCCCAAGTAATCGAAAATCATTTCCTGATGACACTTGCTTTCAAGTGATCTATATTATTATACTATTAAAACATTTGATTTTGATTATGAGGTGTGTTATGGGTTGATGACATGTTGTTTTATCACATTGACATGGGGATAGGTGCTATATTGACCTGCTTTACCGAAAGCATGCGTGATTTTGACCCAGAGGATGTTGAGGCATCACGGGAACCCCTTGGACTCTTGAACGTTAGGAGCAAAAACAATTGGGGTTCGACACTATCAGATATTAGTGCATCTGATTAGATGATATGATGGATATGTTTTGACATGATTTGTTGACATTTAAAATGGACGAATTATCGACCAAACCTCACATGAAGCAAAGGGGTCACACACGTACCACCAGAGATGTTGAGGGAGAGTAGTGGACAATAGCCCTGCCACAAACTCCATTGTAAGCACTCTATCGTGGTTCGAATCCATAGGTTACTGTTTACCTAGTTCGAGAGGATCCACGATGCCGTGGAGGCAGACTGCGACAGTCGCTAAAGATGATTCTAAGGGCGGCCAAGAATAAGGAAGTGGCCTTATTCTTAGAGGCCCTTAGTTCCCACAAGTTCACCTAGAGAAGTATTGACTCCAAGGGTTATTGATGTTCACCAAGTTAGTCAAGAGGCGAGAGACACCCTTGGAACACATGGTGCACCCTGAAGGGCACACCACGCAAAATAAACAAAAGGGAGAGTGGCACCCTTAGAGAACATAGTACTTCTTGAAGGGCACGTCACATTGTTGATGATAGAGGAATGAACCCAGATGGCCTTAGGATGATTAACGTATTAATAATTTTAAAAAATAAATTCCCCACAAATGTCACCAAGACGAAAAAATTTAAGGTCTAAGTCTAAATTGTGTTAGTGGTAAAATTTTATCCTTATTATAATATACATATATATATATATATATATATATATATATATATATATATATATATATATATATATATATATATATATATATATATATATATATATATATATATATATATATATATATATATATATATATATGTTGGAATAAATTTAAAAAAATAATGGATTAATTGTTTTATTAATTTTTTTATCATTAAATCAACCAATTAAATGAGAAAAGGGAAAGGGGGTTAATTTCCACACCCACCTTTTTGAAGCCCCAACTAAAAAAGGAAAGAGGGAAAATCTAAAATACAGGGACTACCTAAAAAAGGTAACATAAAAGGGGAAAAGGGGAACTAGGGAAAAAGCGGAAATTCAAACTAAGTAAAGTATCTACACTAGCAATTTAAAAATAGGGAAAGCCATTAAAACTTGTAAGAGAATTTGGGGACACCTAGGAGTGATTCTAGGAGTAACTCTAGGTGGGTGAGGGAAATAAAGTTAATTAATTAATTAAAGAAATTAATTTATGGAGAAATGAAGGGGATGGGTGACACTTGTATGGGGAGGAATTTTTAGGAATTAAATTTAAAAAAAACTTAATTAAATGATATTTTAGGAAAGTAAGGAACCACGAAACTCTATATAATGAAGGGAGGAGATGGAGGTTGGGGATGGTTTGTTTTGTGTAACGTTACGCTACAGAAATATATTCTTGACTGACTTAACTTGTNACCATTTAAGAGATTTCTAATTTAAATTGAACTAGCAATTTAATAATAGGGAAAGCCATTAAAACCTGTAAGAGAATTTGGGGACACCTAGGAGCGATTCTAGGAGTAACTCTAGGTGGGTGAGGGAAATAAAGTTAATTAATTAATTAAAGAAATTAATTTATGGAGAAATGAAGGGGATGGGTGACACTTGTATGGGGAGGAATTTTTAGGAATTAAATTTAAAAAAAACTTAATTAAATGAGATTTTAGGAAAGTAAGGAACCACGAAACTCTATATAATGAAGGGAGGAGATGGAGGTTGGGGATGGTTTGTTTTGTGTAACGTTACGCTATAGAAATATCTTCTTGACTGACTTAACTTGTGGGAGTTGGGATACCCATCTCGGTGAGGAGCGGTAGCTCGGCATTGCGAGGCGAGCTGGGAGCTATTCGAAATATCTGGATAGTGAATGAGTGGCCCCTTTGCGGCTCGGGGGGCTAAGGGGGAAGAAGAGTACCCCTAGCATTGGCTGGGAGGTACCGGTGAAGTCTCGACGGTCGACAAGCGGGAGCTGTACGGAGTGCGTGAGACATCATTCAAAGGGGGCAATCAGGCAACTGTACACTCTCTTCATTTTTGTATGGTAGAATGTATTAGGACTTATGCTTGTATCTACTTATTTAATGGAGAAGTAAAATGATGTTTTTTTTAAATTGACGAATGAAACCATCCTTAGCCTAGATTGATGGTTGTTAACTCTCATGGCCTTCGTTTTCCCGCATGTCTCAACCACCTTGCTGTGTTGATTGTGACCTTCATGGTTGTTTAGCCTTCATCCCTAGCTCACCAGTCCTCGCCTAAGCAGTCGGCCAGGATCCTGATCTATGGTCGTCGCCTTAGCGTTAAAAGACCTATGGATCTATATGCCTTGTTTTTCTATGCGAGGATGATGAGCGAAGGACGAACCAGTTAGCCGACTACCTTCGATGTTTGTCCCTGGCTAATTGTTGATTCTGCCATCTGGCAACAACCTCTACGTGTGGATTATTTGGTGTCCTGGTTGGTTTTCTCTATGCCTTGACTGATAGAACCCCTGCAATCATTCCAGGACCCTTCCCATTGGATCCT
>SNQJ01S0273962.1:0-11542 GCA_010110895.2 Picea sitchensis | reverse complement strand
GTTGGTTTTTCTTCAAATTCCTCTCAAGATGAATTCTTTGGTGTTTTTGAAAATCACACTAGAGGAATAAGGTCCAAGTTATTGTTAAAAATGGGCTATGAAGGTAGAGGGTTAGTGATCTGAAAATAGGGGGCTGAATTTTTATGCTATGCAAGCACCCTCTACTCCATTAAAATAAACTTCAGGACCTTGCCCAATGACTTAGTTGTGCAAGAGGCTTTATGTGTCAAGTTTATGCTTCTTTTAAATGTTTATGTGTGAGGTTATTTAAAAGGTTAAATATGTGGTTTAAGAATACAACAATAACATAAAGTGCAACAAAATATAACCAGAAACTCACAAAAAAAACAAGATGATAAAGGAGTTCACCCCCAACTGGGCTACATCTCCTTGAGCCTCCATCAATGGACTAGGCTCTCTTGGGTTAGTTTGTCAAATATTCTTTTACAAGATTTTTCTCAACTCCAATGGATTTACTGACTGTACCATTGGGTTTATAATACATAAAACCCCAAAAATGACTAATAGAACTCTGAAAACGGACCATGGCTCATCCAGGCATGACCTCTTCTACATGTGGCCTTGAGCTTCCCTGAGCTTCTTTGTGGAAAAAACACTTGTAAAAGTCCTCAAATGCCTCTGAAACCTGTCCCAATGTGTTCAGAGCATAACAATTAGTCAAAAATGACTATTCAGTCACAGAAAATAGACTTTCTCCTCTTAGCATGACCTCCATCAATGGTGGCCCTAAGCTCCCTAGAGCTCCTGAAACTTCAAGGTAGAAAAAATTACAAAATAATTTTCCAAATGGATTTGAAAATAGTAACGATGGATTCAAAACATCCAAAAACCCCAAGCTGGGCTTTTTCGGCACCTCATTTGGCCAAAAAATGAAGAAGATAGGCCTCCTGCCATTTTCCTCCTTCAAGCTTGTTGTCTCTGGTTCGCCAATTCGCACCTCCTGTGTGAGTAACCTGGCTTCTGGGAATTTCCTGTGCCTAATCCCAGCACACGTGCCATTTCCACAATTCACGCCAATTTTTCGAACAGTTAGGGAATTAAGGCCCCCAAAGACGGAGGTGTTGGGCGCATGGGGGGCCATATGGCCACGTCCCAACGCATAAAAGGGCACAGTTTGCATGATCGAACGTGAGCATGACACGTGTCGGGTGTGTGGTGTTGTAACCATTTGAAAATCCATGCGCGTGAACCTCCGTGTGGTCGGGTCATATGGCGCACATAGAAACCAGGGGCTGGGCTTTTTCAGCACCTCATTTGGCCAAAAAATGAAGAAGATAGGCATCCTGGCATTTTTCCCCTTCAAGCTTGTTGTCTCTAGTTCGCTAATTCGCACCTCCTGTGTGAGTAACTTGGCTTCTGGGCATTTCCCGTGCCTAAACCCAGCACACGCACCGTTTCCACAATTCGCGCCAATTTGTCAAACAGTTAGGGAACTAAGGCCCCCAAAGACGGAGGTGTTGGGCGCATGGGGGGCCATATGGCCACATCCCAGCGCATAAAAGGGCACTGTTTTCATGATCAAACGTGAGAGAGACACGTGTCGGGCATGTGGTGTTGTAACTGTTTGAAAATCTATGCACGTGAACCTTCGTGTGGCTGGGTCATATGGCGCACATAGAAACCGGGGGCTGGGCTTTTTCGGCACCTCATTTTGCCAAAAAATGAAGAAGATAGCCCTCCTTCCATTTTCCTCCTTCAAGCTTGATGTCTCTGGTTCGCCAATTTGCACCTCCTGTGTGAGTAACCTAGATTCTGGGCGTTTCCCATGCCTAAACCTAGCACATGCACCATTTCCACAATTCGTGGCAATTTGTCGAACAATTAGGGAACTAAGGCCCCCAAAGACGGAGGTGTTGGGCGCATGGGGGGCCATATGGCCACATCCCAGCGCATAAAAGGGCACCGTTTGCATGATCGAACGTGAGCACGACACGTGTTGGGTGCGTGGTGTTGTAACCGTTTGAAAATCCACACGTGCGAACCTCCGTGTGGCCAGGTCATATGGCGCACATAGAAACCGGGGGTTAGGGCTAAGCCCCAACCCAGACGCGCCCAAACAATATAACATGCAAATTTAAATATATATCAAATGATATATATTATAAGAAATAAAACATGGCGCGTTGGCAAGGTGGCCTTTGCTAAGACATTTGACTGTGGTGGAGGTCTGGGGTTTGAACCTCACAGACTCCACTATATTTTTAAACAAATAACAAAATCATGGTGCCACGTGGCACCTCCCAATTTTTCATTAACATGCCACGTGTCTCAATATGATTTGCTCACGTGTCTTGTCAAATAAATGCTTGCCAACTCATCTCATGCCATGTCAGCATCTGACATGTCAGCACTACCACGTGTGAGGTATGGCCCTACCATGTCATCACCTATACGGACTGTATGGACCGTACAGTCAACATTTTTTGGCCTGTTTGCCAAATCAAACAGAACACGATATCTCACTCATCTGATGTCCGTTTGATCACGTTCGAAGTGCGTTGGGTTCGTGACAATGAGGGATACACACCTATTCATGTTGAGGCGATTCTAAACACTTTGATTATTGGGATAAAATTTGACCCCTAGTCCATATTCTGATCACACCTTCCCACTAAAAGGCTTTTGGACCCACAAAAGTTGATGATTATCTGCCTGAGCTTCAATACTCTTTTGCTTCCAAGTTCTATCAACTGATTCTACTTGAAAATTATTTTTGGCAATCACCTGTGTAGCTTGACATGCCTTGCACTGCAACTGGCTATGTCCCTCAACCATTGTTCTTAGGTTGTTGTTGACCCATTGTTCTCTTTGTGCTTGGAAGACTGCCAACCTTCCCACTGAGAATCAAGTCCCTCTTGTGAACTCTTTGGCGTCAAACACAATCCACTCTACAATGGCTGCAAAATGCTTTCCTGCGACATCTTGTCACAAACCAAGAAAACCATCAATCTTGAAAACAAATTTTATACAAGACTAAAAATGATGCCAACAAAGTCTTTTTGCTCTTCAAGCAAACGGTCGCATCTTGTATCTCATCAAAGTACATGGCGTTTTCCTGCATCTTGGTGTACTCAATATTGACTTACAAGCCAACAAACACCATCGACTAAATATAAGTCGAAAAACACGATCGACACAACATAGTCGTCAAGACAACATCGACACAAGTCGAGACTCATTTGAAAAATATCGACATTCCAAATGTCGACATTCATGATACACAACCATGCTACATTCATGAGTCACTCATAGTGAAACTATCATCAAGTTCACCATTTACACATACAAAATCACATGCATGGGCATAGCCTTCAACTCTCCTTCAAGTACAACATAAGTACATAAACCCAAAAACATGTGGGTACATAAGAGTTGAAATGAAAAACTAAATGGCTGCAACAAGTGAGTATCGTACCCATATTTTACATCCTCTTGGCGAAGTTGTGCAACAAAAAGAATGTCTTTAATAGACTTGCATTCACATGCAAACTTGCAACATACAAGTTATGATAAGCTGCAACAACTTGTCATGCTTTCAACAGAAATGAATACATAAGGCTGAAAGTGCATCTGCAGACAGAAAAATGCAAGCCTTATTTGTTCAAGAAATCTAACCATTTCTTACCAAGCCAAGTCAATGGTGACTTTTTCTGTTGAAAATCGTCTTCTTGTGAATCATCTTGACTCATATCAATGATGGAATATCCTCTTCCATTCTTTCCAGTCTCTTTATCCACCTTCTTCATGTGTTGTGGATGAGTGGTTGGATGCAATGTCGAACATTGGTCAATGAGATGACCTCTCTTCTAGCAGTGAGTGCAAATCTTTTGCATCTTCTTTTCAAGTTGCCTTTGCTTGGAAATTTTCCTGAATGTGGTCAATCTCTTCCAACATCTTGAAATATGATGGTTATCTAAACCACAATATGTACATGGACTTTTTCTTCCATTTTTACATGCAAATTTACCATGCTTAACATAATCAAAAGCAACTGAATGATAGGCAGAAATATACCTTAAACTTTCACCTTTATCGCCTTCTTGAGGAGGTGAATTTGAAGAGTTACCAACTCTCTTTTGAAGACCAACAACAATGTTCTTGTCCTCATGGTTGTCACAACTCTCTTGTTTCATACCTTTGCATTCATCTTGAACACACATTTTTCATGCTTGAGGGATTGAACTTGCAACAAAAGTCCTTGAACATTCACCTTCATTGCCTTCTTGAGGAGGTGAATTTGAAGAGTTACTAGCTCTCTTTTTAAGACCAACAAATATGTTCTTGTCTTCATGGCTGTCACAACTCTCTTGTTTCCAACATTTGCATTCATCTTGAACACATACTTTGCATGCTTGAGGGATTAAACTTGCAACAAAAGTTGTTCTTGGAACTATTTCCCTTGTCTCCTCAACTTTGGAATTTGATCCATATTTATGTTCATATCCAAGATCCATATACTTGGGCCTCTCCTCAACAACAATAGGCTCAAAAATGCCTTGTGCATGATTGCCTAACCCTCTACCTTCATAGCCCATTTTTAACAATAACTTGGACCCTATTCCTCTAGTGTGATTTTCAAAAACACCAAAGCATTCATCTTGAGAGGAATTTGAAGAAAAACCAACATTACATACCTCATGTTCATGCGTGTACTTGGTAAGGGTTTCCTTTGCCTCATGGAGTTGAGTCTCCATCTCATGCAACTTTTCAAGAAGCTGGTGCTTCTCCTCCTTCATGGCCATCAACTGCTCTCCTTCCTATCTTCCCACATCTCTCATGGTTAGAAACTCCTCCAACATCTCTTTGTCAAAGAACTTGGCTAATGAAGATGTATGAGAACTTTTATTGTTTGAAGCTTCCACCATCTTTGTAAGATATCAAACTTCAACACAAAACTTGCACAATAATACCAACATCTAAATATCTAGCTATCAATGGTAATCACATGAGCTAAACTATGCTTTGATACCACCTGATTTGAAAATAAGGGGCTGACTTGTTATGCTATGCAAGCACCCTCTACTCCATTAAAATAAACTTCAGGACCTTGCTCAATGTCTTAGTTGTGCAAGAGGCTTTATGTGTCAAGTTTATGCTTCTTTTAAATGTTTATGTGTGAGGTTATTTAAAAGGTTAAATATGTGTTTTAAGAATACAAAAGTAACATAAAGTGCAACAAAATATAACCAGAAACTCACAACAAAAACAAGATGATAAAGGAGTTCACCCCCAACTAGGCTACATCTCCTTGAGCCTCCATCAATGGACTAGGCTCTCTGGGATTAGTTTGTCAAAGATTATTTTACAAGCTTCTGCTCAACTCCAATGGATTTACTAACTGTACCATTGGGTTCAGAATACATAAAACCCCCAAAAATGACTAATAGAACTCTGAAAACGGACCGTGGCTCATCCGAGCATGACCTCTTCTACAAGTGGCCTTGAGCTTCCCTGAGATTCCTTATGGAAAAAACACCTGTAAAAGTCCTCAAATGCCTCTGAAACCTGTCCCAATGTGTTCATATCATAACAATTAGTCAAAAATGACTATTCAGTCACATAAAATAGACTTGGGCTCATCTGAGCATGACCTCCATCAATGGTGGCCCTAAGCTCCCTGGAGCTCCTGAAACATAAAGGTAGAAAAACCTACAAATTAAGTCTCAAGATGGCTTTGAAAATAGTACCAATGGATTCAAAACATATAAAAACCCCTAGCTGGGCTTTTTCGGCACCTCATTTGGCCAAAAAATGAAGAAGATAGGCCTCCTGCCATTTTCATCTTTCAAGCTTGTTGTCTTTGGTTCGCCAATTCGCACCTCCTGTGTGAGTAACCTGGCTTCTGGGTGTTTCCCGTGCCTAAACCCGGCACAAACACCATTTCCACAATTCGCACCAATTTTTCGAACAATTAGAGAACTAAGGCCCCCAAAGACGGAGGTGTTGGGCGTATGGGGGGCCATATGGCCACGTCTCATCACATAAAAGGGCACTGTTTGCATGATCGAACGTGAGCGTGACATGTGTTGGGCGCGTGGTGTTTTAACCATTTGAAAATCCACATGCGTGAACCTCCATGTGGCCAGTTCATATGGCGCACGTAGAAACTGGGGGCTGGGGCTAAGCCCCAACCCGGACGCGCCAAAACAATATAACATGCAAATTTAAATATATATCAAATGATATATATTATAAGAAATAAAACATGGCGCATTGGCAAGGTGGCCTTTTCTAAGACATTGCACTGTGGTGGAGGTCTGGGGTTTGAACCTCACAGACTCCACTATATTTTTAAATAAACAACCAAATCACAGTGCCATGTGGCAGCCCATGTCTGGGCCACGTGGCACCTCCCAATTTGTCATTAACATGCCACGTGTCTCAATATGATTCGCCCACGCGTCCTGTCAAACAAATTATTTCCAACTCAGCTCATGCCATGTCAGCATCTTACACGTCAACACTTCACGTGTGAGGTATGGCCCTGCCACATCATCGCCTGTACGGACTGTACAATCAACATTTTTTGCATGTTTGGCAAATCGAAGAGAACGCGATATCTCACTCATCCTATGTCCATTTGACCCCGTTCGAAGTGCGTTGGGTTCGTGACAACGAGGGATACACACCTATTTGTTTTGAGGCAATTCCGAACACTTTGATTTTTGGGCTAAAATTTGACTCTTGGTCCAGATTCTGATCAGTTAAGCAAGCATGCACAAGGCATTGTTGAGCCTATTGTTGTTGAGGAGAGGCCCGAGTATAGGGCTCTTGGATATGAACAAAAATATGGAGCATATTCCAAAGTTGAGGAGACAAGGGAAACAATTCCAAGAACGACTTTTGTTGCAAGTTCAATCCCTCAAACATGCAAAGTTTGTGTTCAAGATGAATGCAAATGTGTGAAACAAAAGAGTTGTGACAGCCATGAGGACAAGAACACTGTTGTTGGTCTTCAAAAGAGAGATAGTAACTCTTCAAATTCACCTCCTCAAGAAGGCAATAAAGGTGAATGTTCAAGAACTTTTGTTGCAAGTTCAATCCCTCAAGCATGCAAAGTATGTGTTCAAGATAAATGCAAATGTTGGAAACAAGAGAGTTGTGACAGCCATGAAGACAAGAACATCTTTTCTGGTCTTCAAAAGAGAGCTGGTAACTCTTCCAACTCACCTCCTCAAGAAGGTGATAAAGGTGAATGTTCAAAGTATATTTCTGCCTATCATTCAGTTGCTTTTGATTATGTTAAGCATAGTAAATTTGCATGTAAAAATGGGAGAAAAATTCCATGTACATATTGTGGTTTAAATAACCATCATGTTTCAAAATGTTGGAAAAGATTGACCACATTCAGGAAACTTTCCAAGCAAAGGAAACTTGAAAAGAGGATGCAAAATATTTTCACTCACTGCCAGAAGAGGGATCATTTCATTGACCAATGTTGGACATTGCATCCAACCACTCATCCACAACACGAGAAGTAGATGGATAAAGAGACTGGCAAGAATGGAAGAGGAGATTCCATCATCGATGTGAGTCAAGATGATTCACAAGAAGACAATTCTCAGCAGAAAAAGTCACCACTGAATTGGCTTGGTAAGAAATGGTTAGATTTCTTGAACAAGTAAGGCTTTCATTTCTTTGTTTGTAGATGCAATTTTCAGCCTTATGTATGCTTTTCTGTTGAAAGTTTGACAAGTTGCAGCAGTTTATCATAACTTGTATGATGCAAGTTTGCATGTGAATGCAATTCTATTGAAGACATTCTTGTTGTTGCACAACTTCGCCAAGAGGATGTAAAATATGGGTATGATACTCACTTGTTACAACCATTTAGCTTTTCATTTTAGGCTCTTATGTACCCACATGTTTTTGGGTTTATGTACTTATGTTTGTACTTGAAGGAGAGTTGAAGAGCTATGCACATGCATGTGATTTTGTATGTGTAAACAGTGAACTTTGTGATAACTTCATTGAGTGACTCATGATTGTGACATGGTTGTGTGTCATGAATGTCGACTTGTCATTTTGGAATGTCGATGTTTTTCAAATGGGTCTCGACTTGTGTCGATGTTGTCTTGACGACTATGTTGAATCGATCAAGTTTTTCGACTTATGTTTAGTCGATGGTGTTTGTTGGCTTGTAAGTCGATATTGAGTACACCAAGATGTCGGAAAATGCCATGTACTTTGATGAAGTACAAGATGCGACCGTTTTCTTGAAGAGAAAAAAGACTTTGTTGGCATCATTTTCAGTCTTGTATCAAGTTTGTTTTCAAGATTGATGGTTTTTTTGGTTTGTGACAAGATGTCGCAGGAAAGTTTTTGCAGCCATTGTAGAGAGGATTGTGTTGACGCCAAAGAGTTCAAAAGAGGGACTTGATTCTCAGTGGGAAGGTTGTCAGTCTTCCAAGCACAAAGAGAACAGTGGGTCAGCAGCAGCCAAAGAACAGTGGTTGAGGGACATAGCCAGTTGCAGTGCAAGGCATGTCAAGGTACCCAGATGATTGCCAAATAAGACTTTTCAAGTAGAATCAGTTGATAGAACTTGGGAGTAAACGAGTATTGAAGCTCAGGTAGATAATCACTAGCTTTTGTGCATCCAAAATCCTTTCAGTTGGAAGGCGTGATCAGAATCTGGACAAAGGGTCAAATTTTAGCCCAAAAATCAAGGTGTCCGGAATCGCTTCAAAACGAACAGGAGCGTAGGCCTCGTCCTCACGAACCTAACACACTTCGAACAGGGTCAAACATACATCGAATGAGAGAGATATCACATTCTGTTCGATTTGCTAAACATGCAAAAACTTTGCTGACTATACAGTCCATACATGATGACGTGGCGGGTGTATGACCTGACATGTGGAAATGATGACATGGCAAGTGCTGACGTGGTAGTGCTGAGTTGGTAATTGACAGACACATGGATGAATGAAATTAGGGAACGTGGCATTTTTTTGACCAATCGAGTGGTGCCACGTGGCCCAGACATGGGCTGCCACGTGGCACCATGTTTTGGTTTATGGTAAAAGGTATTTATGGAGTCCGTGGGGATCAAACCCCGGACCTCCCTATGCATGCAAAGATTTGGAAAGGGCTACCCAACCGGTGCGCCCACACTATGGTTCTTACCATATTATGGATTTCATTATTTTTAAATTAAAACAAATGTTATATAGAGCGCGGGTCCGGGCTAGGGCTTAGCCCCAGCCCTCGGTTTTTTGCGCGTATACATATGACCACAGTAACCTTGCACGTGGGGCTTTACAACAGAAATCCTCCACGCACCCGCCATTTTTCCAACTCACGTGCCACCAAAAAAATGGAGTGCGGGATTTTTAACAATAGCCACATGCCCGACACTTCGCTCGCTCACAACCAAACTTGTAATGGAGCCCTTAATTTGTGTTGGGACGTGGCCATATGGCCCCCACATGCACCCAACACCTCTGCGGTTTGGGGGATAGGTTTCCTAATTGTTCTACAATTTCACGCATTTCATGGGAATGATTCATGTGCTGGGTTTAGGCACAGGAAATGCCCAGAAGCCAGGTTACTCACACAGGAAATGCGAATTGGCGAACCAGAGACAACAAGCTTGGAGGAGGAAAATGGCAGGAGGCCTATCTTCTTCAGTTTTTGGCCAAATGAGGTGCCGAAAAAGCCCAACTAGGGGTTTTTGGATGTTCTGAATCCATTGGCACAGTTTTCAAAGCCATTTGGAGACTTCTTTTGCAGGTTTTTCTACCTTAAAGTTTCAGGAGCTCTAGGGAGCTTAGGGCCACCATTGATGGAGGTCATGCTCAGATGAGCCCAAGTCTATTTTCTGCGAATGAATAGTCATTTTTGACTAATTGTTATGCTATGAACACATTGGGATAGGTTTTAGAGTCATTTGAGGACTTTTACAGGTGTTTTTTCCACAAGGAAGCTCAGGGAAGCTCAAGGCCACATGTAGAAGAGGTCATGCCTGGATGAGCCATGGTCCGTTTTCAGAGTTCTATTAGTCATTTTTGGGGTTTTTATGTATTCTGAACCCAATGGAATAGTAAATTAATCCATTGGAGTTGAGAAACATTTTGTAAAAGAATATTTGACAAACTAATCCCAAAGAGCCTAGTCCATTGATGGAGGCTCAAGGAGATGTAGCTCAGTTGGGGGTGAACTCCTTTATCATGTTCTTATTGTTGTGAGTTGATGGTTATATTTTGATACATGTTATGTTGCTATTGTATTTATTTAGACAACATTTAACCTTTTAAATAACCTCACACATAAACACATAAAAGAGGCATAAACTTGACACATAACTTCTCTTGCACAACTAAGACATTGAGCAAGGTCCCAAAGTTTATATTAATGTAGAGGGTTCTTGCATAGAAAAACAAGTCATCCCCCTATTTTCAGATCAGTAGTTGACACATGATTGGTACATACTTGGTGCATGGTTGTATGCACTTGTTTATGGTACGGGTTGATTACAGGTTATTTGGTATAGGTTGGTGCATGGTTGATGCACTTGTTTATGGTATAGGTTGATTACAGGTTGATGTACAGGTTGATGCATGGTTCAGATTTATTGGTACAGGTTTACAGAAGTATATCTCACAGTGACAGGTTGACAATGGTTCCATCATTCTACTTCTACTTCAGGGCGGTTGGACAGGGCAAGGACAGGTGGTTGTAGCTGCCTTCCAGTTGTAGCCAGAGAACATAGGGGGTTGTAGCCTCCTTCTGGTTGTAGAGAGAGAATTGGGGAATTGGATCTTCCCTCAGGTTGTAGCCTGAGAAACTAGGGGGGTGGATCCTCCTTCAAGTTGCAGTTGGAAAACAAAGGAAGTTTGTGCTTCCAATGAATGTAATTCTTCAAGACTTATAAGAAAAAGCATTCTGTGGTTTTCTCCCGATTTGGGTTTCCACGTAAAACACCGGTGTACTGTGTATGTGTATGTTTGTTCATTTTCTCATTGCTTATTTACTCTTCAGTTATTGGATGATAATGCTTCATTGATATAACACTTGAATTATATGGTTAAAAAGGATTATATTTCTCTATTACTGATTCACCCCCCTGCTCAATAATCCAACAATTGGTATCAGAGTAGGTTCCTTCAGAAATATGTTTAACCACTTAAAGGTAGATCATGGAGAGTACCAACTCATATAAAAATGGAATACCACAGTTTGATGGAAAGAAGTATGCTTTTTGGAGCATAAGGATGAGGACATATATACAGGCGTAGGGATTTCAAGTTTGACAATCAATTGTAGATGGATACACAACACCAACAGTTCCACCAACAAATGACAAAGTAGTAAAACTCAGTGAGAATAATTCCAAAGCCACAAATGCACTTTTGAATGGTCTCAGTGATACGGTATTCACCAAAGTTGCACATTGTAAATCCACTAAAGAGATCTGGGACAAGCTTCAAAATATTTATGAAGGAGATACAAAAGTCAAAGAAGCAAAGCTTCAAACTTACAGAGGTCAGTTCGAACAACTAAAAATGAAGGAAGATGA
>SNQJ01S0273960.1:0-11542 GCA_010110895.2 Picea sitchensis | reverse complement strand
ACCTTCTCCTATTTTCCCCGATTTCTACCTCCCTCTCTCTCTGTCTATCTAAAGGTGAGGCATGTCTCACAACCAACAAAGGGTACATGTGCAACAGAGAAATGTAACCTCACCTGTAAGGTGAGTGTTAAGTTTTTATTCTTCTTCCAGTGGATTACTTATACTAGTAATTATATGAAAAATACCATGACCTAAACCATGAACTATACATATATCCCCATAGCTCTCTACCCCCCCTATTTTCCCCCTCTTCCTCTCACTCTCTCACTCTCACTATCTCCCCCCATGACCTAGACCATGACATAGAGCTAGATATAGATTTAGACATTCACCTAGAGATTGAAATATGCCATGAAATAGACCCCCCATACTCTCACTCTCTCACTCTCTACCCTCTATACTCTCACTCTCTCACTCTCTAGCCCCCCTATACATAGACCTAGACCATGACCTAGACCATGACATAGACCTAGACCATGAACTAGACCACGACCATGACCTAGACCATGACATAGACCTAGACCATGACCTATACCATGACAGAGAGTTAGAGCTAGATTTAGATGATGACCCAGAGCTCGACATTAACCATGACCTAGACCATGACATAGAGATATATCTAGATTTAGACGTTAACCTAGATCTTGAAAATGCCCAAAATAATGAAACTTATCATGACTTGTTGTTGTTCCTCTATTACTAATTATCTTTAACCTACACATAGATCTTGATTAATCCACTCACATAAAGAAGATTACTTTGTAGATTCATGAAGTGAAAGCTCATACCTACTCCACCAGCCTCAAGGAAATTTATATCAAAAAACAAAACAAACTGCAAAAGAAAAATTGTAAATGAAACGAATGCAAATGATGTTCTCTTTACAACACATTTTTTGATCTCCACCCCTTCCCAGAAAATATAGAATATGACCCTAATCATAATCTGATCTGATCTGACACTCCAAAGGGTGCACTACAATCTCACATATGTCTACCTCAGATGGTCATTTCAACTTGGGTGTACTGCAATCTCATGATGCCTGGGCCTCCAAATGGTTCATTGCAATATCACTATCTCTCTGCCTCCAAACGGTCCTTTCAATTTGGTTTCACTGCAATATCATAATCTTTAAGACTCAAAACGATCATAATTTCCATTTCAGTATGTTCCATTCCTTCAAATATCTTGTCACCAGACCCATAGCTTGACGTAGACCATGACCTAGACCACCACATAGAGCTATATCTAGATTTAGACATTGACCCAGAGCTTGATGTTGACAATGACATAGACCCCCTTAGCTCCATCTAAGCCTAGGAATAACTTATACCCAATCCTTAACCCTATATTAACTTGAGCCCTGAGTGCACTATGCATATACCTTGCGTACAACCCTTACACCCACATCACCCACATATTGGTGCTCTAACCATTGCTCTATCCTTGAAAACACTTTCAATCCTAACCCCTTAGGCCTTAATTGTTCCCATACCCCTATACATTTTTATTCATAAATAGGTTTGGTGTATATTAAATGAAATATTTGTTGCATTAAGAGAATGCACGTGTTCATGTGACTTGACCAAGTTGGTCATTTATGCTTAGCAGGAACGCACACGCACTTTAGTGCGCATGTGTTCTAGGAATGTACGAGCGTTCCTACTGGGCATTTTTTGGTGCAAAGCACACCCCACCTCATCTATCTCATGGTTGATAAAAAACCATGACATATTAAAAAAAAACATCCCACATAGACATGTTTTAATTTATTTATTGTTCTTGTTAGATTCATAAAGACTTTTGTGCTATTGTTAGACCATTGCAGGAAAATTTGGAAGATAACTTTGTCAAGTGCAATTGGAATTGTTGTTTTTATCTAATTGTGTCTTCTTGGAATTGGAAGACAAATTTGTCCAAGTGCAATTGGAATTGGAATTATTAGATGTGTCTTCTTTTGTGATACAATAGCAAATTTCTCCACTTGGTTGTGTCTTATTACATAATACAAAGAAAAATTTGTGGTGGGTGTTTGGAAGCCAATTATTATCTTTAAACATGGAGAACCATCGGATTCGAGAAAGAAAGTCTTCAAGAAAAAAGAAACCGATCGAAAAGGTAGAATAAGAAAGAGAAAAAGAAAAGTTACGTATGTCAAAGTGTGGGATTTCAGAAGAGGGAAATCCAATTTCTAGTGGAATAGATGCTGCTATTTTTTCTCCTCCATCACCATAAGAAAAGTGAAAGAGTTCATTAGAGAGATATCCAAACAATATCTCATCAACACAAAGTTTTGTGCATGACCAAATGATGGAGGATTTGATTGGAGATGATTATACAATGGATAAAATTAGAGAATCAATTGGTGTACAACATTGTGGTGAAGAAGGTTTTGTGGTGCAATTTCTTGTTGTACAGTCAAATGTTCCAGAAACTAGACAATCCCATGTCCACTCTCCTCCCATAGTTTATCTGTCATTGATTGAAAGGGAAAGAACTGCAACATTGTTAACTCCACAATAGGGAGGTCAAGATTCCCATAACAGGGGTTCATTGTCCCTACTTAGATTAAGCGCTACGCGACGAAGAACTCTTAAACAAATTTGGGTCAATGAAAGTGTTCTAGGATCACTTGAAGCTAAGCTACCTAACCGTACTACTCATTATCACTCTTACAAAATCATTCAAGAATATTTTTAACCAAAATCTGATGCTGCTAAATGTCAATTATTTTTTAGCTTTGTTAAAATCTAGAAGTTTGATTGTTGTTAAGATAATTTTAGGCATTAAAATAGTCAAAAGTGTAGAAACAAGTCATCATATAGTACAAAACCTTATAGATTATTTTCGAAGAATTGGTAAGAAGTCTCATTCTAAAGACCGCAATGCAGCGTGGCATATCTTGTCCCAGTCAATTGTTAGCAAGATCACAAGAAAACATCATTTGCTACAACAAAACTTTTACCTCTTGAAATGCAATGTCAAAAATTATCCAGATTATTTTCGAAACGAAATGAAGGAAGAGATATTACAATGAAATAGACATAAAAATTGGCAGAAATAGAGAAATAAAACAATACATGCTTTCTATTAATGGAAGAAATGTACATAGACTGTAAAAATATGGAGTGCAAGACTCACTAGAATGGTGGCATATTTATCTCTGAGAAGATACGTGAGAGCTACGCTCATTCACAAGAAGATAATTAAAATGATTCTTTGAAGGTATTTTATGATAAACATGAATCCCAAAACCCTAGACATCCAAAAAACTAACCCCAGGAGATGAAGCGCTAAAATTCATGTGGGCCCCATTGTGGTAAGTTAGTACATTAATTTCCTAGGGTCGTAACTTTTGCATATGATCTCCGTTTTAGGCATGGGTCGTAATGTTTTTGAGAAATATGAAATATGCCATCAAAATATGACTATGTCTATAGTTTTACTATAGCAAGCTAAGAAAAGATTGTTTAGATCTCGAAAATGGACCTGAAAGTACATAAACATGTACTAACATGAAAACTTAAAACATAAGTCAGTTGAAATAGGTGGGTAGCCAAAAATATCCACCTGGATGTTGTGTAGAGCTTCAGGATAGCCCTTTAAGTGAGGAAACCACAATTATAAAGAAATTTTCCCTTTACAGAGAAATGTGGGGAATTGAAAACTCTCAAGATGATCAAGTTATGTACATAGGGATCAGAAAAATATGGAGTGCAAGACTCACAAGAATGGTGGCATATTATCTCCTAGAAGATAATGCATGCCTTCCTCCATTCACAAGAAGATAATTAAAATGATTCTTTGAAGGTATTTCAAACATAATCCTGTAAAACCCTAGACATCCAAAAATCCAACCCTAAGATATGAAGCGCCAAAACTCATGCGGGCCCCATTTGGGTTAGTTACTAATTTCCTGTGGGTCGTAACCTTTTCATATGATCTCCGTTTTAGGCATGGGTCGTAATGTTTTTGAGAAATATGAAATATGCCATCAAAATATGACTATGTCTATAGTTTTACTATAGCAAGCTAAGAAAAGATTGTTTAGATCTAGAAAATGGACCAAAGTATAAACATACTAACATGAAAACTTAAAACATAAGTCAGTTGAAATAGGTGGGAGGCCACAAGTCATCCACCTGTATGTTGTGTAGAGCTTCAGGATAGCCCTTTAAGTGAGGAAACCACAATTATAAAGAAATTTTCCCTTTACAGAGAAATGTGGGGAATTGAAAACTCTGCGACATCAAGTTGGAATTTGGTCGAGGTGGGCCACCACATCCACTGGATTAATCCTCTCCCCTTAGTAAGCAATGGTATCCATTGTCTTGACTTTCTGGGGAAGAGGGGAATCATTTTCTCTCAATAAGGACCCTTGGTGATGTGAATTCCCTTTTGGAGAATTTGTGTTGTTTGGTCTATGGAAGGATGTCACGAATGTGTTGTTGGCGAGGTTGAATTTGTCCACCAACTGTTGTCTCCTCGGCTTGATGGGGTACTGTGTAGAACCGCTAGTGATGAGTCAATATCTTCTTTATCTTCAGTAATCTGTTTTTGCTAGATAGAAAGTGTTGAGGCTGCGCTCTGCCAGTGGTCTTTTGTGCATCCTTCGAATAGACTGTGAAGAGGTCAATTTTACAAGTATGAGAGATTACCTTGTGCATTGTTTTGCGAATAGTAGTAGGAACTACCTCAGTATCCGTAGATGATCCCCTGTGAGTAATAATGACACTACGAGGTCGGACTCAAGCAAGAAACATGACATTTCCACATATATGGTTTCCCCAAAAAAACATCACAGACATAAAGAGGTGCAACATCACACAGCCAACCCATCCCTGAAGGGTTGATGCCATAGGACAAGCAACATTGTTGGATGAAACATAGATATCTTCCATGGTGAAGCCACATGATGTTGTATTGGTTACTATGTGGTGCCGCCTAATAACCCAAACCATTTGATCACCCTAAATACATGAGATTCTTTCCCGATACCACTATCAATAATGAGTCGAAATGGTCCCATTCACCCACACATATATGAATGGAATAGTACTCTCATTCGGTGATCTGCTACTAGTTATTCCCTGCTTGAATTGTTGCTACCCAATAGTGTGCATACAACATGATCTATTCACTTTTCAATATTTTCCCAGATTATATTCTAACCGTATTCTAATTGTCTTTGACCTCATCACCAATGAATGTTTCGGAGGACATTCATCGTGATGTTGTGCTAAGGGATTTTGTGGAAGTCAGACCACTTCCCAAGGTTAGTTCTCTCGCCTTTTACCCTTCTTTTCATGTTCCTTTGACTAGTTTTCGGAAGTATTACAGTCATCTTTATGATACTTTGGTTGTTGCGGATTTGCATACCCTCTCGAATTTATTTGTTCCGTGCCAAAATTTCTTCTTGGTTTTGATAGCATATCAATATGTAACTCCTAATGATGAGATGTTTGGGAAATCTATTTTGGTTTGGATGTTCCATGCAGATACCCATGTGATTTTGAGTAAGGAACCATATGTCACTCATAGTCTTTGATACCCATATTGGTGTGAAAGGTACATAAAGTATTTGTGAACTCCGACATTGCTCGCTCTTTCTCTCTGCCACAATGTGGTCCATTCCATGTATTGGTTTTCATAGTTAACAACAGGGTAGTACTGTTCCTCCACCGCATCCACAAAATCCCAAGTAGGTCTACATATTCCATATATATTTCTTTGTTGAACTTTGCTCCTTAGTTTCCCACCAATGTTTGACATGGGGAGATCCTGAGGAGTGCTGGCCAGGATCTTTCCCACAAAAAAATTGTGAAAAGAGAAATAACCTTCTAGCAGATTCAACCATTTTTCTAAGGAATCTTCATCTATCTGACCTTCAAATACGGGAATATCAAAATTAACTTGTACCTTAAAGGGAGAGGTTCCTCCAAAGTGGCCGCTTGTTGAAGATGCTCCTATTACTATCGATACACATTGAAGGATGTGAGAAAAATTCTCTGTCATTTTGTCCCTTTGTCGCGCGATATATTTCTCAAGCAATAGGTTAATAGAATATTCTACTCCACCATTTTTATTTTCTACCACCATAGAGGATTTCTTAGGCATGCGAGAGAAATTTTCCTCAAGAGAGACAATCTCGAGACCAAACTTGCTATACTTGGACCTTGTTGGGGACATGCACTAAAAAATGATTAAGAACATCCTTCTCTAATACCACAAATTCAAATTGTTTTCAGAACAAAATGGAAGGAGAGATATTACAATGAAATACACATAAAAATTACCAAAAATAGAGAAATACAACAATACATGATTTCTATTAATGAAAGAAATGTACAGAGACTGTAAAACTACAGAGTGCAAGACTTGCTAGAATGGTGGCAACTTTATATCTAAGAAGAGATGCGATGGTTGTGCTCAATCACAAGAATATAATTACAATGAGGCTTTGAAGGCCTTTTTATGATAAACATGAATGCCAAAACTCTAGACATCCAAAAACCTAACCCTAGGAGATGAAGAGCCAAAAGTCATGTGGGATCCATTGGGGTAAGTTAGTACATTAACTTCCCGGGGTCATAAATTTTGCATACGCCGTTTGAAAGGTATTTTCGAGAAATACACATTATGCCTTCAAACTATGACTCTGTCTACATTTTGACTATGGAAAGCTAATAAAACATTGTTTAGAGCCCCAAAACGAACCTGGAAGTACATAGAGATGTACTGACATAAAAACTTCCAAAATAAGCCATTTGGAATAGGTGGGAGGCCACCAATATCCACCTAGATGTTGTGTAGGGATTCAGGACAACCCCGTAAGTGTATAACCCATAATTACAAAGAAATGTCCCCATTATAGAGAAACATGGTGAACTAAAAACTGTTAAGATGAGCCAGTTGGAATTTGAAACATGTGGGTGGCCACCAATATCCACCTGGATAAAAAACCCTTATAAAGTATTATCATATATGCAATATCCTCGACACAAGTGCCCCAATATATTTTTGGGCCTTCATTGGAAGGCTACCTTGTTCTGACATGAATTCAATTGGAGCGGTTAAGGGACTGGTTCAGGATTTATGGCATGAGAAAACAAGGCCCTCTTCCAACCAAAAATATATACTAAAATTGAGAAGGGAATCTAGGGACCGTGAACCCCATATTAAACACTATCTTCACATTACACAGACAAAATTGTATGAGATATTCATAACAGTACATAGTGCACTTAGCTTAGGCCAAAGATATTTCCATAAATGTAAGCCTTGGTATGCTCGAATCAACACAATTCGTAACATGTGTTGTTGTAGATATCACATTGAGTATGGTTATTATTATCACACACACACACACACACACACACACACATATATATATTTTGTTTTGAATATCACCCTTTTGTAAGAATGTCGAATTATATTGTTTTCGTCATCATCTAGAGAATTTGTTCACAACATATTGTGTATAAGGCAAGAGGGTTTTACATTTTATCAAAATGCATGCTTATATGGGACATGCCCTAGGTGTGGTGGAATGACATTACTAAGAAAGTGCATCCATGTAAGAGATGAGTATGAAATGGGGAGGAATGAGGTTTCCTTCCAAATCTTTAAATATGTGACATATGATATTGATGGAGGATAGGAAAGAAAAAATATATAATTGGTTACTTCCCAAGTACAATTTTATGACTTCATGAAGGAATTCGTCAAAAAGACATAACATTATGTTCAACATGTCCATGTAGCTTGATGGAAGGACCATAATTTTAGAATATCCAAAGACACATTTCATGTTGGTACTGTGTTATCAATGGTTGATTTTGCTGAGAAATACGTCCTTCAACCGCAAAATGAGATTCAAAAACAATATTATCACTCAGATAAGGTCAACATAATGGTACATATCACATATAGGCATGGACCGGATAGTAATGAACAACAAAAAGTTTTATTGAAAGAGTATCACTTCTACATAAGTGATTATCGGTGCCATGACTTATCCTATGTACAACATTGTTTTTAGTTGTTATAAAATCACCTTAAGGAGAAGTATAATATATAGATGGATCAACATTGGATTTGGTTAGATGGTTGTGCATGCTAGTTAAAAAATTATCGTGTATTTCAATGGTTTTGTATGTTACACAAAAAACTAAAGGTACCACACATTTGGAACTATTTTGAGTCCAGGAATGGGAAAGGGGAGCATGATGGAGAAGGTGGATGGATAAAAATATCATTACGTAGGAAATAAATGAATTTCACTACTACTTCCCTCATTCGAGATGCAAAATCCATTATTGAATGGTGTTCTTCAGTAATGAGAGAGGGAAAAGGAACCTGTGAAGATAAATAACACAATAAAGGACAAGTACATAGATATTTTTGGGAGGTGGTCGATGTAGATCGATCATAGTGGTATGAATGAAAAAATATCTAGGGAACTCATGGATTACATTCAATTAGAACATCAGATAATGAAATAGTTGAAATATGGACGAGAAAAATATCTTGCTTTTGTGGTCCATGTAGTAGTAATGAATGGGATGATTTTGAATTGAGAGACTGGGTTGATAGATGGGATCATGTATCACTCCCCATTGGTCAATGTATAACTATGGAATTATCCCAATTGGAGGAGGACCAATCAAGTATTTCAACAGATTATGATCATGTCTCATATGTCGTACTACTAGGTTCGTTGAATCCTTCTATTAAATTTTGAACAACTAGAATGAATGTGTTATGCTTTGGTCATTTAGTGGACTCACATTTCGGCACTCCATTTTTTGTAGGGAACATATACGCAGTGGTTTCTCCAAGAGATAATGAACGGGGCACTGATTATTGGCTGGAACAATGCTTAGAGGGAAAGAAGACCCTCATGCGATTAGTAATAGACTCTGAAGGAATTGAATTTATGATAGGGTCAATGGTTATTTAAGGAGAATATATGACACGAGATGAAAGAACAAAAAATAAAGGTGGCTATGTATTTAAAGATTATAAACTAGTTCAAGTTCTATACGACTTTAAAAAATTGGTTATTGATACAAACCTCCAACTATAAACAATGCCAACTAAGAACTCATCAAAGGTACGATACTTATTTCATTGCTTTTAGCATGAGAAGTTAATGGAAACCCTCAATATTAGAAGTGATCTTGATGTTCTACTTGAATGACCATCTAGGTATGTAAAACAAATAATTTTGGCTTCGTTTTGACTGCTGTTAAAATATTTGTAATAATTTTCAAATATTTTCCTTGCCTTGCCTTGCCTTGCTTTGTCTTACCTTCACTTTCCATGCCATGCCTTGAATTCACTTTCCATGCCATTCCATGACTTGCATTCACCTTCCTTTCCTTATATCTCCTTGCCTTGCCTTCACATGCCATGCCTTTTCTTCACATTCCTTGTCTTTCCTTGCCTTGCCTTCAATTTCCTTCACATGCCCTTGCCTTGTCATTCATTGCCTTCACATGCCTTCCCTTTCCTTAACATGTCATTCCTTTCCATGCCTTCACTTGCCTTGTCTTCAATTTCCTTACCTTCACATGCCTTCAGTTTCCTTCACTTGCCTTTCCCTTCCTTCACTTTCCTTGCCTTCACTTGCCTTACCTTCACCCGTGTTTCCTTTTCCATGCCATGCCATGCCATTCCATAGTATGCCATGTATTTCCTTCACTTTCCTTTCCTTTCCTTCACTTTCCTTGCCTTGCCTTCACTTTCCTTTCCTTTCCTTTATTTTCCTTCATATTCCTTTCTTTTCCTTAAATTTCCTTTCCTTCACTTGCCTTTCCTTTCCTTCTCTTTCCTTTCCTTTCCTTGCCTTCACTTTCCTTTCCTTTCCTTTCCTTCACTTGCCTTTCCTTCCCGTCAATTTTCTTGCCTTGTTTTCACTTTACTTTCCTTCAATCTCCTTCACTTTCCTTCACTTTCCTTGCCTTGACTTCACTTTCCTTTCATTCACTTTTCTTTCCATTTCCATGCCATGCCATGACATTCCATCGCATGTCATTCCTTGCCTTCACTTGCCTTTCCTTACCTTTCCTTGCCTTGAATTTTCTTGCCTTGCTTTCATTTGCCTTGAATTGCATTCACTTTCCTTCCCTTCAATTTCCTTTACTTGCCTTCACTTTCTTTTCCTTTCCTTGACTTGTATTCACTTGCATTGCCTTGCCTTCACTTGCCTTGTATTAACTTAAATTGTCTTGCTTTACCTTCATTTTCCTTGCCTTGACTTCACTTTCCTTGCCTTGCCTTCATTTTCCTTACCTTCACTTGCCTTACCTTACCTTCACTTTTCTTTTATTTTTCATTCCATGCCGTTCCATTCAATAGCATGTCATGCCTTTCCTTCACTTGCCTTTCATTTCATTCACTTTCTTTTCCTTTGCTTCATTTTCCTTGCCTTTCCTTCACTTTCCTTTCCTTCACTTCACCTTGTTTGCCTTCACTTTCCTTCCCTTCACTTTCCTTTCCTTGTATTTCCTGGCCTTTACTTTCGTTTCCTTTCCTTCACTCACCTTGCCTTGCCTTTCCTTGCCTTCACGTTCCTTGCCTTGCCTTCATTTACCTTGTCTTGCCTTCACATTCCTTGGGTTACCTTCACTTGAGTTTCCTTCATTTGTCTTTCCTTTTCCATGCCATGCCATGGCTTTCCTTTGCTTCACTTTACTTGCCTTGCCTTGCCTTACCTTAACTTTCCTTGCATTTCCTTCACTTGTCTTTCCTTTTCCATGCCATTCCATAGCATGCAATGACTTGCCTTCACTTTCCTTTTCATTCATTCATTTCCTTCACTTGCCTTTCCTTGACTTCACTTTTCTTTCCTTTTCCATTGTATGTAATTCCATTCTATAGAATTTCTTGCCTTGCCTTCACTTTCCTCGCCATTGATGGATTTCCTTCACTTTCCTTTCCTTTCCTTTCCTTGCTTTCACTTTCCTTTCATTTCCTTCACTTTCCATGCCATAAATTTCTTTCACTTTCCTTGCCTTATCACTTTCCATGCCATGTCATGCCTTCACTTTCCTTATAACTTGTCATTCCTTGCATAAACATATGTAAAAAGCACTGAGAAAAACACTAGTGTCAAAGATACTCCAACAAATGGTTTTCTGGTGGATGGAATGAAAATGGAGGGGGCCCTCTAGTTGAAACCCATTTTTATGGATCCAATGCAATTGACGGTTCTTCCATTTGAGTCTCAGTTTGAGTTTTATCGTGAATTGCATCTCGCCTCTACAAGTCATTCAACGACATGTGGTCAATTTGGTATGGGGGCATAAAATACAAATCGAGTGGAATAACAAAGTTTTGTAATCTCACACAAGTCTATTTGGCCAAGGTCCACATGAATACACTACCCACAAATTCCTGACACAATGTTATTGAAAACTCACCTCCTCTTCAGAAAAAACATTATCCCTCATTGACCAAAACCCTAGTGTTGGAGATACTCCAAAAAAATATCTTATGGTGGATGGAATGATAGTGGAGAGCCCCCCCGCCCCCCCCC
>SNQJ01S0273958.1:0-11542 GCA_010110895.2 Picea sitchensis | reverse complement strand
ATTATTGTAACAGAGCGTTTCTCGACTAGAGGTTGCCCCCTCGAAGAGGCCTGTGAACATTGCTATCTGAATCAAAGTGCTATTTCTATTGCTATTTCGTATATCATTTCTGTGTATTGTGAAGATTACGCTGGATATTTTACTGTTATTCTGCCATTTCTAGCATTTCATTTCTATTCTGCATATTTTATATATCTGGTATCTTTCACAACCATTGCCACTCTTAACCTGTCACTATCAACCTGTACCAATAACATGTAACAACCTATACAAATAAACCTGTACCAATAACATGTAACAACCTATACAAATAAACCTGCACCAAACAACCTGTACCAATAACCTGGACCAACATGTACCATGCATCAACCTTGACTCATCAAGATGTACCAACATCATCAACTATACACCTCATATATGTTCCAACTCATCGACTATACACCTCTTGTATGTGCCAACTCATCAACTACTTGTCTCAACCATGTACCCAACATGTACCTTAACCATATACCAAATACATACACCAATATAACCATAAACAATTATCTAACAAATCATCACTCTATCCATAAACCAAATACCATAAACCCTTGCATCAAACCATGTGCCACAACCTCACTGATATGTAGCCTCAAGCTAAACCAATAACTTCAACAACACATCACAACCAAAATACCAATACCCATATGCAAAATACCAACTATATCCCTCAATAAATCTGATATATGCAGCAATATTGAACATCCAATACCATCTCAACAGATAAACCCTAGATCACAAAACATACCTCAAACAATATGTGCCATATCTCTCTTAAATAGACCCCAACCATGTTGTTTCTGTGATTTTTCCGCCGCACTTTTTCTATTGCGATTTTTCTACCTCACTTTTTCTTCCATGATTTTTCTACCGCACTTTTTATGTCGCGATTTTTCTGTCACACTTTTTCTGCCGTGATTTTTCTGTCGCACTTTTTCTGTCGCACTTTTCCTACCACACTTTTTCTGCTGCACTTTTCCTATCGCACTTTTTCTGCTGCACTTTTCTTGCCACAGTTTTTCTGCTGCAATTTTTCTCTATCAATAATACTTTCCCAAATAACCTTTCACAAAATAAATAGTCAATGATATTCACGTGTGATTGAAATAAGAGATCCTTGCCTCTTATTTATACTTTCATGTATGTTACTCAAGGGGTTACCTTTTATCCATCTTACCCCACTTTCCTTATTTTAGGGTTAACCTACTTCTAACCACTTGTCCACTTAGTAATTTCTCTATTAACTTTATTATTTAAATAATTTATTTTGTATCCACTTTGACTTATAGTACACTCATCACTTTACTTTATTATTTACCTTCTAAAATCTCTTAAACCACTTTCCTTATTTTAGGGAGTTCTCCATTAAATTTATTATTTAAATAATTTCTTTTGCATCCTCTTTGACTTATAGTACACTCATCACTTCACTTTATTATTTTAATAATTTCTTCTTTGCAAACACTTTCACTACTTTGACCTTTTAGGGCTTCTAGATAACTCATGAGGGTTCTCCAACTTCACATGGCCATAACTCTCTAACTGTGAGGATTTATATGACGTTCCACATACCATCAGAAATGGCATGACATGTACTATCCATCTGGAATAGTATTACCTGCAAATATCACAAAACTCATACCATTATCCATCCAAAAAACTTGGGTCCATTACCCAAACCATTGTGTTATCGTAATTCACTATCGGACTTTCTTCAAGGGTTTAAATCAATGAAAACCAACCCATTTAATCAACACTTAGGTGTCAGATCTTGAAACCTCTTTTGGTCGAAAACTATGTCGTCCAAATTGGTTTCCATCTTAGACCTGAACAGGGTTTTCTCAAACAGGGCATCAAAATCAAGGTCACCAATGCTTTACGTGCCCTCTTTGGGTAAGGACAGGCTTATTTTCAGCTAATAGAATGGGTCTAGTGCTTTCTCCCTAGTCCTGCATAGAAGTTTCTCAAGATCGTACACAGGCTCTATAGGGTTCAGATCAAGATTCTCTCTGGTATAGATCATCTTCGGAGCCAAGGTTCTTAAATCACGTTACTTTTCTCTATTGGTATTTTTGACTGGAATCGCTAGGGTAAAGGTTTCATCCAATATAGATGTTTTTCCCTATGTTACCCTCAGGGGTTAAAACTATAACTTTAGTCATTCTCCCAGGGAAAATTTATTCAATTTTGTCCTTGACAATGACGCGAGAATGTTAGTTCTCTGTAAACTTCGTTCGGCTGAGAAATGAATGACAAAGGAAACCTACAAACCAACTTTGAGACCCAAAACTAGCCTTTCAGACTTGGAGAGGGATCTCTCGGGAGACGTTGTCTTGGTACAAGATATGGCTTTAAACTATCGGCTAGATTTAATACAATTGAATAATAAGTTCTGGCTCTATTGGTGAAAGAGAGTAAGACTTCGGGCTATGGAGTTGATTTAAGAAAACGATAGAAACAAATGAATCTATGACTAAACTTAAGAGGATAAACCCTAAGTAAGCAATAGTTTTTAGTTTAAAATCATTGTGTGTGGCGAGGGAAAAAACACATGAAGCAACTTGGAGCACCACTGAGGATGAATTCAGAGTTAACTTAGAGGAAAATGGTTTGTCTAAATGGAGAGAATCCCAGGTTCGAAATTACGTTCCTATTTAGACAGAAAAAGATATGAAATAAACAATATAGGAAGTACGTACCCAAAGAAAGGACACAATACATCCAACTTCTACAATTAGAATCTTTTCATCAAATCTTCATGACTTTTGCAATAAATTTTGATCGAGCTCAAACTATATTTGATAGTCACTCTCTAAACTAGTTTGCCAACCAGCCTAGCTTACACTGAAAAGATACAATATATAGGCAAGGGCGTCGCTTGGGCTGCCCTGTTCTCTAGCTATTGTCCCTAGAATTTAGGAAACTGACTTCCCTCTGTCAAATGACCTTTCACATGACGCCTTTCCAGAAATAGAAACTAACTGTATTCGATTGCATCATAATCACTTGTCTTTGCCACAGGGATTCAATTATCAACAAGGTCTCGTCATGGGAAGAGTGATGTGTCGATGCCTTCCTTTGATAGAGTATCTGAACGATCATGTGCTCTGTCAGACTCCCGCCATCCATTGTAATGGACTTGATTTTTGTCGCGCGCTCATTTGCTGGAGTGTGTACATGGTGAGTGACTACAGATTGTCGCAGTCGTTACCAAAATAACAAAACCGTCAAAGGGTGAAATTTTCTTCAAAACTATCAAGATCCGTGCCACATTTAAGAATACAAGAATGAACTCGATTAATCATGTTTCTTCTGCATGATGGAAAAAGTTGTGCGAACTTTCTCCCCGACCGCCTCACATTCTCTACATTGATTCGCATTCCTCGCTTACAACATCCTCTGTGTTTCATGTAGTTGTATGATTGTATCTTGCACATATCTAAGTTGTCTCTTTAGCCATGTCATGTTTCCTTCACAACCCTATGATTTCGACACTTCCAGGGTCTTCTCTACTAACTATTGTCTTAGTTCCCTATTTTCTTGGTAAAGCTCGATGATAGCGATCTACCCTTGATTCAGCTGCTGAGATGGTTGTCGAACATCTGTGCCTCCGACATCTTTCCTCCTCATTCTCCTCCAACTTTCTCGGCCCATGCTTTCGACAGGTTCCAGTCGAATAGCGCGCATAAGTAATTCTTCGGCAGCTGACCTTGCGTGCAGTTCACTCGGGACTTAGGTTTCCTTAGCTTCCTTGTTCTTCTTTGGCCTACCCCTTCTCCGAGGTATTTTATGTTGGGGGTAAAAGGCTTCCGATGTCCTTCCTTCTTGTGTAGCCCCTTCCAATCCATCCTCCATGCGGTGTGATATTACCTTTTCCGCGTGTAAAGGGAAATATTCTTTTGGATCCTTGGGGATGCCCACAGTGATCAAGAACGAATCCCAGTTTCTTCCCAACCATATTAATTCCTCCACTATCAGCAATTTAATCAACGAGACATGAGAGAGTTTCCTTTTCGATTTATCCCCTTCAGCCTCGACGTTGTCCGCCATCTCTCGAAGGTTCTGGTGTAAGAAAAATGGTTTATTTAATGTCCTCCTTCCTGTGAAGTGCATCAACAATCTAATGTGATGCAATGTATCCTGTCAAACCTCTCTTCACAGGTGAAATATTTCTTAATTACTCCAAGTAGTTTTCGAAAAGGTTCCTACAAATATCTACTCGGAACGCATGTCTCGACATTTCCACCTAAACAATCTCACTTGATGAAGTCTTCATAGTGTTATCACTCCAAGAAATTTTTCTAGGTTGTACTTCGAAGAAGCTTGGTAACTTACTAATTTCTCAATGTTTTAATCAAATGGATCGAGATGGATGATTCAATCAAATCTCACACACTCTAGACATATATGAATACTTTTAGAAAGATAAGGCTTTCAACCAAAGGTGTTCAAAAGGTTTAATAAACAATGAAAGTATGGAGAATACCTATAATACTAGCATAAACATATACACAAAGTACATATGAATGGCCAGATAAAATAAGTGAAATACTTGCAGATTATATGTTTATGGATTTAATGACAAGTTGACAGTTATCATACATCAGATAAACAATAAACAATGAACATAATATTCAGATACAATTAGGATAAGAGAGAATATGAAAGTCTGAATAGAGATGGAAAAAGAATCTTATGTCTAATATATATTCAAAAAGTCTTAAGAATACAATAGTAGTGGTCAAGTCCCCATAGTCAAACCCTATAGACTATGGCCTCTATCGGTTTAAATAAGTTTAACAAAACAGTTTTAGATCCTCAAATGATGGATCTCAGAATTACAAGTGTGTACAAATCTAATCAATTACATGATTCTAGGAAATAGATCATATTCTCAAGGAGCAATTTGATTCATAATTTGATCTTCAACATATTCGACTTCTTCAACAAACTTCTAGTGATGACAAGGCAACTTGAGATCCTTCTTTGACAGCTGGTCATATCTTCAACTGAAAATTGGAAAGCTTCATAACCTATTTGTCTTTTATATGCCTTGAATGTCTAATAACCTTTATAGTCTTCAACAGTTGCACAAGTCCTCATTAGCTGCTGGATGAAGTTGAAAATGCCACCTTGATAAACAGGTCATTTTTTTTCCAAGAATAGGCAAGAAGCCTTATCATTTCCACTTTGTTGGCAACTTCAAAACTGGAACAGGACACTAAATTTGATGCTCTAAATTATAATCATCACATAGAAATCTTCCTCGTGCCAAAAGGATTTTCAAAACTTGGATCTATGCAAAAAGAGTGCCTGTCTACCCTGTCTGCACTTTTGGTGGATAAAGAGCCAAAGTTCTAACATGTAAGCCACTAAAATATCTACTTTTTGTGGCTAAGAATAGCTGTAAAATCTAGCCTAAGCCACCGAAAGATCTGTTTTCAATTTATCTTTCAAAATTGCAAAAACAAATTTCCTTCTATCTTTCTAATCTTCAATTCTGCTCCTTTGGGTCCTCTGCATCCTGAGGGGGTCTGGATTACTGGCAGGATTGAAAGCTGCCTCCGGATTATCAATAATGTTAATGGTTTCCTCTACTAGGGTTTTAAGGTCAAGATGTGCCTCAGGCTGAGGTCTTGAAGGCATTCATACTCCTGCTTAAATCAATTAGTGAAAATTTGTTGTATTGACCAAAAATGAATTCATAGTTGAAATTCTCCAATGGCAACCCATCTAGAGATCTCCCAGTCATCAACTTCAAGGCATTCCTTCTTACTCAAACAGATCTCTTACAATTCCCAAGAGTAACTACAATAACCAGCAGCCAATAAATGATCTTACAGTAATGGGGTTTGTCCAAATGCAGTTTTTAGGCCCAATTTTGTTGTTTGCACATGTTTCCTGATCTGTTCTAACAGAAATACTGATGGAGAGCCTAGGTTGTACATCAGGAGGTAATATGACATTACCAGTGATATGAAACTCAAAGGATCTGGCATTCTGCACTTCACTAACACTTTGATTATTCTCTTTCCCTATCCTGACAAAAGTAACAGTATTTTCCATATCATATACCTCGCATGTTCTCTGCTTCAGTGTTGGTGGCACATATTCGTCTACTTTGCCAATCGTGCCATCAACCTTTCGCTCAAGGAAATGAAGAAGCTCAAGGTGCTTTCCATCAAATTTGAGATAAACAGGGTTAACCAGTCTTCACGGTCTGCTCCACTATATCGACGCCAGGCTTCAGGGGTCCTGCGTTCTCCTTGGCATATTTATATAAACTAGAAGGGAAATTTGCTGCCCTCAACACGACGATTTGGAAAACGCCCAAATACTTAAGCTTTGCCTCCTCTTGAACTTTCTTCGTCTCTACCTCTGCCTCTGCCTCTGGCATTGTTATCAACTTGTAGCTTAGTTTCCCTGGCGTTCTTACACCAAGACGCGATCCCAGGGTGCTCTCATATACATTATCCTCGATCAGCAAGTTCGATGAGATAGATATCAGTTTTTTTAACTTTCAGCAATCGATGAAGTTTTAAAAAAAACTTGAGTTGAAAATATCTTCAGTGCTGCTTGAATCAGAACGCGTGGAGACGCTGGTATTGGGCATTTTAATTTTGGTAGTGGCTCTTTTGATACCATAACACATTTGTCTTTTCCTTGACATCTGTCAAATGCTCAAAAGCCGAGCCATTTTCATTCTTAGGGCACATGCACATCGATCTAGGATTAGAAATTAACGCATGTTCATTCACATGGCATCTGCACATCGAGTTGTTCGTGGCTTTTCCTCGTGGCCTGATACCTCGAAATGGAGCTCCTTAAACACCTGTACAATCATAATAAAAACTCGATCCCTTCTATCTTTGCATAATTTGGCAGCTGGCAGCTGGAAGTTGTCTGTGTTTTATTTTTTATTTTAACCTCTTGAACAATATCCCACATGTATCAGGATTTAGAATTTTTCTAACTTCATATTCTCCTATGTAAATATAATATCATCGATGAGGTGTGGTGTGGTGTGGTATGGTGAGAAGTAAGAAAATCTGTGCCAAGTGTTGGTCTGTAATTGTTTATTCGTGATTGGATTTGGAATGAAAACATAGCTTAGGATTAGTGTGTCAGCATCACCTGTGGTTTAGCTTATATCTCCATAAATTTTGTAAAAAGCCATAAAACCAAATTGGTTTAGTTTAGATTTAAACAGAATTCTAGGTATATGGTATGCAGATTTACGTTAGACGTATATCACTTGTGGTTTAGGTTATACCTCCAAAAATTTTGTAAAAAGCCATAAAAGCAAATTGGTTTAGTTTAGATTTAAACAGAATTTTAGGGATATGGTATGCAGATTTACGTTAGACGTATATCACATGTGTGCAGACACTTCATATATTTTGGAAAGATTTACAAAATAGAATATATATTTTTATTTGAAAATCTTAAAAGATCAAAAGACTTAGAAATTTGATCTAAAAAGATAGTTTATTGCTTAATCTTTTGGAATGCAAGGTGACGAAGCAATTTTTGGCAACGAGATCTATGGGAGCTTATCAAAATTGATTGGGAAAATTAGGTCTAGATATTTGTCAAAAAATGAGAAATGAGTGTGTTTAAATAAAAGTAGAGAAAAAACTATCAAAAATACCAGTGTATTTTTTATCGCTAACACATAGCACCGCACATCCAAGGGAATGCCTTTAAACCACCTTTCACCACGCAAAGGGATATATGTTGTGGTTGACAGAGTTTCCTCGCTTCCCTGGAAAGTGACTCCCGATATCACCACACAGAATCCATCCAAACTGAGTGTGAACTGCTCGACTAGTCTCATATTGAATCCTTGAATTTTCCTGCAAAACTCCATGCACCTGAATTGCTCAAAGGAACTTTTGACCTCCGGATCTTCGTTGATCAACGCCAAGTTTTAGGGCTCGAGCCCAACGCTTCTGCTACTTTGTGTTCCCTTCCTTATGTTTTGGGAGGTTTCCATGGTGCACTGCTTATTTGTCTTGCGCGTGGTGGATTTGGCACGAGCCCAAGGTAGTGATATTGATCGACCTAGGCTTGAGAGAAGAACTACAAACAATGCACAAACTTGACTGGTGAATAGAATGCATGCAAAACATCTGGAATTTATAACAGAGCGAGCGAGAGGTGAAATCATGCTAGGGAACAATGAATTCATGGAAACTGGATGTTTCGAAGCGAACTGAAGATTTTTTGTAGCTCATCCACGTGACGAGTACACTTCATGGCATGTAAATTACAACTGATAAGGGTTGCAGGGCATATGAGATATGAGCGGCATGATTTTTCATTCTTTCAGCCCTCATAATGAGGTTATGATGGTCATTGCACTTATCGATGCGACTTCTATTTAACAAATTTCCTCGACCTCCAGCACGTAAAACTTCCTTTCTGATAAGACCCAACCCTTTGGGAATAGACTCGTACCAATTACACATGTTTTGACTCTGACATCCCTTCCCGACTCCAAGGGCCAACCAACCACTTGCTGACTTCAACCCCTTTGTTGTTCAGTACCTGACATCACACGCTTTGACACACAGACCATGACTCGACTAAGACCGACTCTAACTAAAAGAAAAATGATGGCGCTAACAGAAAGGAAAGTTGTTTCCTCGTTTAAATTTCACTTTGTGATATGTTTACTCTTCCAAGGAGATTGTTGTTGAGATGTTAACCCAACCTTGAATCTTGAAGAATATGGTTTACGCTGAGTACCATCATTGGAATGAGGGTAAATGCCCAGTAAGTTTCCTCGGAAAATAAATTACATGAAGAAAAAAAATGAAATATATATATATGAAGTTTTCATAATTGACATAAAAAAATATTTGCAAGGATTTTTATTAAATAAAAAATAAATAAGATTCAAAATGATGCAGTAACTCTCAGATTATGTACTCAATCAACCACAAAACCTTGGTCTCTACCCACAGAGTGCTCATCTACCAACGTACTAGCATTGACAACATTAAAAAATAACTAATATGATGAGGAATTAATCAGTTACAGAAAAGGAGACAAGAGACAACAACAATTTAACTGGAACTGCAAATTTCTTTATTAACACAGACAAAAATGATCTTTTACAATATGATTACATCACCAGAAAATCTGGACTCGATCTCATTCTTTATTGAATGAGTGTGTGCATGTTCTCTGTTCCATGCTGAAAAACCACAATTAGGCATCCACTTCCTCTGTGTTGTCCCCTATGGATGTACTCTTTATCTCCTCATCCAACTGTTATGAACCTCCTCCTTTCTTTCCAATGGCACCTTGGAAGCTAGATTATTCCCGATGGTCCAAATTATTCAATTGTTCCCTAATTGTTCATTGAGAGTGAGCAGTTATGGCAGTTCCACTTCTTCAAAACTATTTCCAAATCCATTCAACTTCCTCTTGTAAATGGTCCACTAATTTCCATGAAGTCCCCCAAGACACATGGAGTTACAACACCACATAACATGTGACAATGGGAGTTGCAACATGTGGAGTTATAGCATCACATAACCCACATCATTGAGAGTTGTAGCACGTGGAGTTGTAGCATTGCATAACTCGCAACATTGGGAGTTGCAACACCCCTAGAGTTGTAGAACCCTTATTTCATCCTACAATTACTAACTTGAAAAAAAAATAAAAATTGGTTGATGATGATTTCCTAAGACCAAAAATGCTCCTACATCGGACATCCTTGGTTAGAAAAACATGAGCTCTATCTCATGTGGATGCAACTATAAATTCTGCAGAGGATGAAGATCCTCGTATGTATGCTATTTCTTCTCCAAAAACCCACGATGCATCTTTAGAACCCCCATTTCTCCACTTAAGTAAATATTCATATTACTCCTTATTTCAGGTCCTTTGGCTAACCCTCCTCGCCAAGATTTTATCTAATTCTATGGTTGGTTTAGTGGGAAGTTGTTTCTCTCATTCAACCAAGGTACCTTCTTCATCATATTTTTCTCCCTCGTGAAACTCATACAAGTCAGCCACATTGAATATTGGGGAAATGTCAAAATTCTCAGGACTCAACATGGTCCAATTTTCTTTTAATTTAGTTTACTGTACGTAACTATGGGGAATATTTTTTTCCTTAAATGTTCCATTACCGACTCTCTTTCTTCAAAAACCTTTTGTCTTCTTCACAAATCTACTTTTTGCTTATATTTGGTATTTCTTTGTTACAACTTATGCTTGATCTGCTCATGCATCTCCTGTATTCCCTCTGCAAACTCACTTTCATCAACACTCCTTATATCCTATAGATTTGAAAATTAACCAAATCCACAACTCCCTTTGGTGACCTTCCATACAAAATCTAAAATGGACTCTTTCCCACAAACTTTTTGATCGAATCATTGTAAGTGAATTCATTCTTGGCCAAAACCAAATCCCATTGTCCTAGTTTTTCTCCACTCATACTCCTCAACAAATTACCAAGACTTTGGTTAACCACCTCAGTCTGTCCATCCATTTGTGGATGATAAGCAGAATTGTACAACAACTTGGAACCCATCTTCTTCAAAAGTATCCTCCAAAAATTTCCAAGAAATATTGTATCTCTACCATAAGTGATACCTCTTAACAGTCCATGTAACCTCACAATCTCTCAGAAAAACAAAATAACCACACTAGTAGCATCAATGGTTTTCTTACATGGTATAAAATGTGCCATTTTTAAAAACCTATCTACTAAAACCATCAAATAATAAGGACCTCTCTATGTCCTAGACAGTCCCAAAATGAAGTCCATAATTATATCTTCCCATGACCTCTTGGGTCCCGACAATGGTGTATATAAATCTGTGTTTTGGATATTTCCTTTTGCTACCTGACAAATTCTACGACACTCAAAAAACTTCTTAACATCATTCAATTTCTTGCTAATAGACCTTACTTCTTGGATTAAAACCACTCCAATTGTTGAATTGGTTGCATCACAACCCACTTTAAATACTTATTGAAATCTGGAAGCACCAAAACTGGTTGTTCAATTACCTTTTTCTTCAAGTTCTCAAATGAATTCAAGGTTGATGTTATCCACTGGAAAATCCCCTTCTTCATACATTCAGTAAGTGGTGCATAAATCTCATTGAAATTTTGGATGAATTTCATGTAGAATCTTTCCAAACCATAGAACCTTCTCACATCAAAGGTACACTTACGCGTTGGACAATCCAAAATAGCCTTTGCCTTTTCAGTATCGATCTTCAAGCCTTCATTGGAAATTATAAATCCCAAGTACACTAACTCCTCTTTCAGATACATACATTTATTCAAATTTATCAACAACTTCTCTTCCCTCAACCATTGTAGCATCTCTCTCACTGATATGGATTATTTTCGGCATGAAATGAGATCGGAGATATAATAAAGAAATGCACAGAGATATCACAGATACTCAATAATATAACAGAACTGTATCAGAGATGCAACCATAAACACAGATATACAGTAATACATG
>SNQJ01S0273955.1:0-11542 GCA_010110895.2 Picea sitchensis | reverse complement strand
TTGATGAAGGTTCTGTATATGCAAGATTTTGATGAAAAGAGATTGAGACAGGTTTTAGATTTTAATATTGCTGGTTATAATTGAGTTGCAGTAAAATGCATTGCATAATGCAATGTTTAGTTTTAACCCTGGGGAGTGTTAACCCTAAAATATGACAGACATAAAATATCAAGATTAACTTGGTTCACTCACTTTTGGGCTACTTCCACCAAGTAGAGGTATCAGTTTTCTTATTTTTCATAGCATGAAGAGTTATAGTAGCTTTGCAGGCTCTCAATCATTTCTCAAGTGCTCACTCCATTCATCTCCCTATTGCCTATACAAACATACATGAATTTATAACATTTCATACACAAAAAATTGATTATTAAATGCACTTCTATCCATATTCTAACTTGATCTATTTAGTTACAACCAATGTTAAATAATAACATCCAAAATCCATTCTTAAAAGAATTCATTATCACCAAATTCCAACAGGAAGAAAAATGCTCTCCATAACTACAGATTTGTTAATGTATTCACAACAACGGATCTCTCTGCTCCTCATCAATAAGCTGTAAGCATGTGTACTCCGGTTGGCGGAATCCATTTGGTAAATAAACATAACTTCAACAGGATTTGTATTCGCATCCGTAAGACCAAGAGGATTTGTATTCGCATCCATATCTGTTACTCGACGGAAATCAAATAATTATAAACTAAACATCAAACTATAGTTAGATACTAAACATCAAACTAACTTTCTCGTTTTGGAAGACGTAAGTTTTCTATTATAAGGCCCATTCTTTCCGGTTCGAAAATCGTCATAACTGTTTAACCTAGTTTGTGATTGCTTGCACTGAGCCCTGGTTTATAACCACAGTCTTTCCGACTAGGCCATAGGTATCTCGATGACAGTATACCAGTCTACAATTCTCCTGATTAAAAAAAATATCTACAATTCTCCTGTTAAAAATAAAAAATGGGGAGTTTGTTGGAAATAGCCGATTTTTCTGTTAGTTAGTCAGTCTGCAAATACAAAGTCGCAGGTTTATACAAGATCAGTGGCAACCAGGGGAGTTAAATGGAGCTCATTTTTATCTTTCTATGCAATGAGTTGTGTTGATGTTCACTTGGGTGCCTAAAAATTGAAACAATCCCATACAAAAGTAATTAGTGAAATTTGGTCTATACACATGAGCATATATTTATGTATTTCAAATAATGTATTAATGTCTTTTTATGAAGATACTATTTTTCATGACTAGTTCATGACATTTTTAATGGAATTCATATGATTAAGAATAAATTGGTTTAGTGTGTTTTTAGATAAACCTGTGTTTCTTTAATATGCATTTGTAATTAGGCAATATGATGGTAAAGATATGTTCTAGATATAGAGTGATCTAACGACCCATCCTAATAATTATTGATTGGTGGCTTAACACCTATCCATGATCTCTATTCAAAGAGCATGGAGGGTGAGGATCCATTGTGAAACTCTTATGTGATTTTTTTCTTTGCATTAATAAATTTCCTCAAGTGGTCACGTTGGCTGAAGCTGTGGACTATTTCCCATAGGGTTTTGACCATGTAAAAACAGTAGCATTGTGATATTCCTGTTTGAAGACCCACTCCCACTGTAGATGGAGAGATATTGAACCTTTGTTTCGACATTTATTGGTTCTACTATTTCTGTGCATTATTGGTCTGAGTGCACTATTCCATTACTTCCAAAGCACTTCTTTTAATTGTGAATGTTTTTTTTTACTTGGAAAGGTTTTTATTTTCCTAAGACACAACCATTTTTGTCACATATGGAGTTATAAAGTCTGAAATATACCCTTTAAAAATACATAAATTATGAGTTAATATTTTTGTTTTACTATTTTTATTTCTGGTTCGCTAGTCTTTCGAGTATGTGTATGCTCTTTGTCCTTCGCTTTGTGTGATCTCGACAAATTAGAAACAAATTTACACATTTTTCTATATCTTTGTGCAAACTCAACAAATCAGAAAAGTAGATTAAACTTTCATTTTTCGGACAAAACTAACCAAGATCTAACCTCATTATTGTAAATTTTCATCATTTTTTTCCCATAAATTTCACTTTTTTGTGTGTGCAGTTGTCTTAATGTTTTTTGCAGGAAAAAAAAGGGTTTGGGGGGTAAGTAAAAGAGTTTTAAAAAAACAACAATATCTTTCATCAAATTATATATATATATATATATATATATATATATATATATCTTGCACTAACTCACTTGGTTGAAAATTACTTTATTTAATAAGAGGTATTGTGATTAAGTCTCTCTTTTCAAGTTACTTTTTGAAAAAATTCATGCAACCTTGGTTTATCTCATAACTTTTTGAATAAGTGTGTTTTGAGTATTTAATATTCTTTTTTAGTTATTTTTTGTATGCAACTTTAATTTATAAAGTAACTTCATTGTAAAAATGATTCTCACTTATTCTTTAAAAGTGAGTAACTTCATAACTTATTTGTAAAAGTGTATTTATAAGCAAAGTTAGAGAATGAAAATATTTTTTTTACTCAACCACCTCAATGTGCATCCATCACTACCTGGGCCAATTTCTACCTACAAGGTGACACTTTTGTTACCATTTATACATTTTTTTAAAAATCATAACTTTCATATCCGAAGTTTGTTTTCAATGTCATTTTTTTTAAACTAACTATTTTTTAGAGCTTTTCATCCAAATGGCCGGTTTATGATTTTGAATCTTACCTAAATATTTTAATATGGCTATTCTAAGAGAAGAACAAGTCATCAATAATATTGAAAAGAAAACAAAATGGGATAATAGAAATGAAGAAGCATAAGCATGTGGATTAATTGGAATGTCCATCTCTTCTAATTTACGGTTTCATATTCAAGGAACTAATGATCCAAATGAAACTTGACATAAGATGAATAAGGTATTTAGTAAATGTTGATGAATATAACATTGGACATGTATTTTCGCATAGGAGCCTTATATCTTGGTAACTTTACTTTAATTAAAGGAATTATTAAAGTAAAGTGTTTTTATTAGTAAATTGAGTTATTTTAGGAAATGCTAAAATTTAGAATGTAATATTAGTAATTAATCTCAAGTGAGGTGAGGTGTGATCTCAATCGTTAATCACTTTTGAGATTAGAAATAGATTATAACTCAATCTTATAAAAGCAAGGCTAGGGTAAAGGAGAAGCCACTTGACATGATTTTTGTTGAGGGAGTTGACACAGAGAGGATTGGATCACGAAGGAATATGATTCAAGGAGATCTCAGATAGGCAGAGAAGGACTTCCATTTAGAGATCAGGTCAAGGAGAATATAGAACAGAGGCATTCATAGGTGGGTTTCAGCAAAGCAAAGCCACGGGAGAAGGTTGTTCCATACATAGATTTTCATACAATATTTTCATATGTGTATGTGGGTGCTAGTGGATACAAGAGCATATACAAGGGTGTGTAGTAGGGACATTCACGTATACCTAGAAAAGCATGAAGACATGGATCATACAACGTAATGGTCATTTCCAATTTTGTCTGTAGATGTATTTCTCTGAATGGTCCTTTATCCCTGTTACGAGAGCCTTGATTTTAGCATAATAAAATCATTCTTGGCACTGGTTTTCCCTCTGGGGATTTTTCCAGGGGTAGCTACCCAAAAATATTGGTGTTTATGTGTGCATGATTTGGTTTCTAGTTTTGCTTTCGCTACCTTAATTTGATTTGAATATTTCAACGTTGTATTTTTTTGTGAGCTATTAATCTGATTTGTGATAAGGAAATCGCTAGATAACAAGATACCTAGGTGTTGGAGTAAGGGGTTTTCAACATGGTATTAGAGCGAATGCTCTGAAGAGAATTCATATCTTAGATCCATAGAATTTTATAGAAAATTTATCAAATCTATAGGAGACATTAGCATATCCATAACCAACAAGAAGAAATCTAAGGATATATTTCAAGGAAACAACCTCACTGAGGCAGAACTAGGGTTTTGCAGGTTACAGGGTTGTATGCAGGTTACAAAAGATATAGTCATGTATACATAGGATGTAGTAAGGAGATGCATGTACATATGAAAGATCTAGTGGTGAAAGGCATGTACACATTCATATAGGTTAGTACAAGGGCAATTTGCAGCAACAGTTTATTTCTAGGACAATCTATCATGTCCAAGGGATGGCAACAACACATTTGAGAGTTGAAGACAGATTAGATGGAGCATCCATTTTCCTATATTTTTGGAAAGAAAGGATAACTTTGGTGTTAAAGGAGTATGACCTTTTGGAGTCAGTGAACAAAGTAGTTGTTCCACTGACATATCCAGTAGATTTGGAAGATCACAACAAGAAGGAGATAAAAGTAGATAGGGTCCTCTTGGATTTGGTGAAGGATTATCTAATTCTTCAATTATCTGAGAAGAATATGACCAAAGAGATGTTTGATGCCTTGGTCTATTTATTCCATAACACTAAAATGAATACAAAGATGGTGTTAAGAAATAGACTCATAGCAATGCAAATATATAGATCTGATAATGTTACTAGCTATTTCATGAGGACCACAAAGGTGATTGATCATCTTGAAGCCATAGTGGAGAAAATAGATAATGTAGAGCTCATGAATGTGGCATTGAATGGTCTTCCCAAGTCTTGGGAATCATTTTTCAAGGGATTATGTGCTTGGGAGAAACTCCTATATTAGCATATATTTGGGGATGATTTCATCTAATAAGAGACTTGGGAGGAGTCCAAGAGAAGCAAGAAGGGAAGTAGTGAGGAGAAATCGGCTCTTGTCAGTAAGGAAAAGAAGGAAAAAGGAAATAATTCTAGCCAGAAGGGTAACAATGAAGGAGGATCATCACATGAAGGGAAGAAGAAGGACTTGAGTAAAATCAAGTGCTTCTCATGTCATAAGAATGGACATTATGCATCTCATTTTATAGAGAAGAAGAAGGGTAAAGGAAAGACATGGGTAGAAACATTAGCAAAGAAACATATTGATGAGTTTGTAGTGAAGTTTGAGAAGGATTACTTATTAGTTTATTTCATGTCTACTGGCACAACTATGAGGAGTGCTTGGTTCTTGGACAATCATGCATCTTGTCATATGACAGAAGCACGAGATCTATTTAGTAGTCTGATGAAGAGGGACTCATATGTTCACATGAAACTTGGTGATGATGCCAAGTATGCAGTGAATGTATAGGAAAAAATTACATTCCAGCTCGAGTCAAGAGGTTCATTGGATACCCATGATGTGTTTTACGTACCAGGTTTGAAGAAGAATTTTCTCTTAGTCTCAACTATGGAGGACATGAGTTTTTCCGTTACTTTTCATAGAAGGAAAGTATCTATATCTCCATAGAAATATAGCTTGAACAACATAGTGATCATTAGGGTTAAAGAGGGAACTTTATACAGGTTGCATGGAAATCCTAATCAGGATTTGGTACACGATAATGACAGCCTATGTGGTTTGTGGCATAGGAGGTGGGACACCTACACTACCGAGCATTACCGAAACTGAGGGGTATTGTTACATGTCTTCTATAGTTTAGTATTAAGCAGTAGGGAGTGTGCAAAGGGTGTTCAATTGCAAATAATGTCAAGTCTCTTTTTCCTAGCAATAAGAGTAGGTCCAAGGGGATCTTAGATCTTATCCATTCATATGTGAGTGGGCCGATGTCAGTAAAATTAATACAAGGATCATCACACTATGTGACATTTATTGATGATTTTTCAATGAAAATCTAGATCTTATTTATGAAGCCTAAGGATGAGGTCATCAGTTAGTTTCAGGAGTTTAGAGATTAGGTCGAGAACTAGATAGATAATAAGATCAAGGTCTTGAGGTTGGATACTGGGGGAGAGTACACTTCCAATGAATTCAAGGATTTCTCCAAGGAGTCAGGGATCAATAGGGAGATGACAATATCATACGACCCTCAACAAAATGGGGTTACAGAGAGAAAGAAACTGTCCATCATCGGTTCTTCCAGGGCTATGATACATGACTAGGAGATTCATATGTTTCCTTGGGAAGAGGCATGTAACAAAAAAATATATGTGCAAAAAATGAGTTCTTATAGGATATTGGGGGACAAGACTCCAAAGGAGGCATTCTCAGGAGTGAAGCCAGATATTGGTCATTTGAGGATATTTGGTTGTCCATTCTACATCCATGTGCATGTGGAGAAGAGGACAAAATTGGAGCCTTCTAGATAGAATGGTATATTTGTTGGGTACAATGAGACCTCAAGGCTCACATGATCTTCATTCCAGTGTAGAGTAAGACAGTTGTGAGAAGAGATGTTAAGTTTTAGGATAACTTGGCATATAGGATATCTTAGGAGTCATGAATAGTGATAGAGGATGAGGAGAAGTAAGCTCTGGAGGATGAGCTCCAATCAACAGTTTATAATTCGGGTGAGGAAGAGGATTTATCCCCTTCCAGTCCTATCAGGAGACCCGGGTGGCTATTGAAAACATTGAAGGATGTTGGTGAGGCTCTTAGGAGTGCGATCAAAGAGCACATGCCTCTTAAGAATTTTCTGAACTATATAGCGCTTATGAGTACCATCATTGATGCTGAGCCTTCCAGTTTTTAGGAAGAAATAGATCAACAAGTTTGGAAAGATGCCATGATAAAGGATTACACCTCTATTATTAGGAATGATGTTTGGGACTTAGTTCCAAGACCGAAGGGGAATCTAGTTGTGAGTTATAGGTAGCTCTACAAGATCAAACATGTTGCATATGGTAGCATTGATAAGTTCAAGGCGAGGTTTGTGGTGAGAGGGTTGTCCCAGAAAGAGGGAGTGGAATCCGAGGATGATTTTTCTCCAATTGCTAGGTATGATTATATTGGAGTTTTTATTTATATTACTTCAATTATGAGGTGGAGAATACACAAGATGGATGTGAAAACAACTTTCCTCAACATGTGTTGGGTCATTATATTATTTTCAATGAAATTCTAGGTGAATAGATTGATGGTCGAAGTCGAGTTAGATCAACAACAAGTCGAAGGTCGAGGTTAGTCGACTGGGTAAATTTCAAATTCAAAGGTCAAGGAGGTTCGACATGGTAAAGGAATCAATATAAATTTGAAGAGGTATATAGGTGGGTGTGTGGTGACCTACTGAATACCGAATAAAGGCCAACTAGTAGTCGTTTGTAACAAAATCTCAGGATTCAAGAGTAGAGATAGAAAAATTCAATGGCGAGAATTTTGAGCTTTGGAAGCTTAAAATGGAAGATATTCTTGTAGATCAAGGATAATGGAAAACAATCTATCCAGGTAACCAACCGATAGGCATGTCGACGGAATAATGGGAGAAACTCAAAAAAAGAGAAAGAAGTACAATTCAAATTTGTCTTGCATATCCGATATTGTTGAATGTCTCAGATGAAGATTCAACTAAGAAACTATGGGACAAGATGGGAATATTATGCCAGTTGAAACGTCTGGTAAATAAGTTGTTTCTCATAAATAAATTGTATCTTCTTAGAGTGAGTGATGGAAGTTCATTGATTGAGCATTTAAATGTGTTTAACACCATTTTAATCCAATTATCGTCTATGGATATTAAAATCACTAAGGAGGAGAAGTGTATTAGCATATTATGTTATTTTCCAAACTCCTTGGATAGCTTGGTTGTGGCTATACGAAGTAATACAACCACATTAGTGCTAGAAGATGTGGTTTCTTCTCTATTGTCAGAAGAAATGAGAAGAAAGAACATGGAAGGATCAACCAAATATTCTTTAGTGGTGAGAGGTTGACTAGTTGAAAGTGATAAAGGAAAATTCTCTGGTAGAAAGTCTAAGTCAAATGGTATATCTAAATCCTTATTTCGGTCGACAAGAATATGTTGGAAATGTGGTAAAGTTGGGCATTACAAAAAGGACTGCAAGTTGAGGGTGATGGAAGTCAGTACATGATCCAACGAGAAGCAGTCGACTGAGAGAAAGACGACCCCGAATAAGAGAGGTGATGTGTGCTTGACATCGACCAATACACAATTGGATCAAGATGTTTGGCTGATCGACTCGGGATCATCCTATCACATGACACCACATAGAGAATGGTTTTGCGAGTATGAAAGATATGATGGAGGTGATATATTCTTGGGGGATAACTTTACAACCAAAATTGTCGGATGACAAAATTTTTGAATGATACTATAGGATGGGAGGAAAAGAAACCTTCCATGTGTGCTACACATTCTGGGTTTCGAAAGAAACCTGATATTTATCAACAAGATGAGTGGTGTTGGAGTGCACACTCTATTTCAGAAGGATTCGTGCAATATGGTCGGAGGTGCAATGGTCTTAATGAAATGAGTTCATATTGAAACCCTATACAAGCTTCTAGGGAGTGTTGACTCGACTAGATGCAACAAAATCGTTGCTCCTAAAGTCGAATCGACATCAACTTCTACTCTAGTCAACTCGACTCGACTTGGGACGAGTCGGTATAAACAGGATCGAAAAGACATGACAAAGTCAAACCAACCATACTATGGCACACAAGGATGGGACACATTGGATAAAAAGTACTTTGAGATATGCACAACAAAGGTATGGTTGAAGGTTTTCCTGAATGTGGTTTAAAATTTGACTTTTGTGAACATTGCATATATGGAAAAAAAATTCAGTTGAGGTTCCCATCTTGAGTAACACAAACAAATGGGATTCTAGAATCGGTGTGTAGTGATGTGTTTTGCATGGTTATAGTTCTTTCACTTGGTGGATCCCTGTATTATGTCTCCTTCATAGATGATTTTTCCAAGAAGACATGGATATATTTCTTGAGGAAGAAATAAAATATTTTCGAGAATTTCAAAGAGTTTAAAGCTCTTGTAGAAATCCAGGAAGATAAGAAGATTAAGGTGATGAGAACTGACAATGATGGGGAATTCTGTGGAAAATAATTTGATCAGTTCTATAAGTAGTGTGGCATAGCACGCCAAACTACCACACCATATACCCCACAACAAAATAGATTTGTTGAGATAATGAACATAACGTTGATGGAAAAGGCAATGAGCATGCTCAATGGTGTTGGGATTACACAAAAACTTTGGGTGGAGGAAGTTGACATTGCAAGATATATGGTGAATATTTCTCATTCTTCATCTCTAGTCAACACAATTCCAAATGAGGTATGGTCTACTAAGAATTCTTCAACTTCACATCTCAAATGATTTGGCTATAATGCATTTGTGCATGTTCCCAAGGAAAAGAGGGGAAAGCTAGACAAGAAGGTAATCAAATGTGTTTTCATTGGATACAAAGACGGAATGAAAGGATATAAGTTCGTGGATCTTGCATCAAAGAGAACAATGTATAGTCGAATTGTGGTCTTTAGAGAAGTCTGAGTTAAGTCCAAGCATGAGGAAATTGTTCAGATCGGGAATGATCCTGAAAAGGTGCAATTTGAATTAAGGAATGAAGAATGTGATTCAAATGAGTCGACTAAATAAGAGGAAGAGGTGAAACAAAAGACTCTAGTGGTAAGAAGGTCATAAAGAGTAATAAAACCAATCGAAAGGTATAGTCCACACAAATTTCGTTCAACGTTCATTCTAACTGCCACCAATGATGAGCCCAAGTCAGTCGGTGAGGCAGTCAACTCAGGAGAAGGCAAACTCTGGAAGGACGCCCTGGTCAAAGAGGTGGAATCCTTGTACAAGAATGATACATGGGACCTAGTCAAGTTATGCAGTGGAAGAAATATCGTTAGTAGAAAATGGGTATTCAGGAAGAAGATGAATTTAGTAGGACAAGTTGAGAAGTTTAAAGCTCGATTGGTAGTGAAAAGATATTCCCAAGTCAAAGGAGTTGAATTTGGTGAGATTTTTTTCCCTATTGAAAAATTAACTTCCATTAGAGTACTAATGTGTCTAGCTGCAACATTTGATATGGAAATATAATAGATGGATGTGAAGACAACATTCCTAAATGGGGACCTGGAAGAGGAAATTTACATGAAATGTCCTGAAGGACTTGTATTAAAGGCCAAGAAAGAGTTGGTGTGTAAATTCAAAAGATTCCTTTTATGGTAAAAAACAATCATCAAGGATGTGGTGCCAAAATTTTGACACATACATCCTTATTTTGGGATTTGTGAGAAGCAAATATGATCACTACATATATTACAAGGAAGAAGGTGGGTGTTTCATATATGTATCTTTGTATGTGGATGACATGTTGTTGATTGGAAAAAACATGGACACAATAAAGGAGGTGAAGAAGTTGTTATCCTCCAAGTTCGACATGAAGGATATCGATGCAGATAACTTCATTTTGGGAATGGAGATTAAGAGAGATCAAGCTACTAGAAATCTCTGGTTGAATCAGACGAAGTAAATTTCAACATGCAGGATTGCAAATTGGTGAAGGTGCCAATTCCTGTGGGAGAAAGTCTAACTATTGAACAATGTCCAAAGACACAGGAAGAAATAAAGGACATGTCATGTGTTCCCTATGCAAGTGTTGTTGGTAGTATAATGTATGCGATGGTGTGCACTCGACCAGACATTTTCCATGCAGTGGGAGTGTTGAGTAGGTACATGTCAACACTAGGAAAGGATCACTAGACAATTATCAAGATAGTATTTTTCGTATTTGTGTGGCACGAAGGAATATGTTATATGCTACTAAGGAAAACCTAGAGGTGACAGTGGTAAATTATATGTACATGTATTTATCTACACTGACTAGGATGGAGATATGGATCGATGGAGGTCGAACAATGGATATGTCTTCAACATGTTCGGTGGAGTAATAAGTTGGATGAGTAAGCAAAAGTTGGTTGTAGCATGTCAAGAACAGAAGTTGAATAGATGGGAGCCACTCATGGAATAAAATAAGCATTATGGCTACAAAGGTTATGTTCAGGAATCGGTTTTGAGTTGAGATCTATGAAGATAAGTTGTGAAAGTCAAATCACAACATTTTTGGCAAAGATCCTTGCTTATCATTTGAAGACTAAGCACATTGATGTACAATAACATTTCATAAGAGACATGGTGGAAAGAAACAAGGTGCTACTGGATAAAGTAGATGCGTTGGAAAACATAGCATAATTATTGACTAATTATGTGAGTGTTGTGAGGTCCTCTTGGTGTAGAGAGGCAATGGGCATTGTTTCCCTGGGTCTGTGAGCGAAATTCCAAAGTCTCCTGGTTTTAGCAAAGAGGACAAAAAGTGGGAGAATGTTGGGTTGTTATATTCTTTGCAGTGAAAGTTGAGGTGAATCGACTGACAGTCGAAGTTGAGGTACATCAACAAGAAGTCTAAGGTCAAGGTTATTCGATCGGGTAAAGTTGAAGTTGAAGGTTGAGGCAGTTCGACATGGTAAAGGCATCGAAAAAAACTTGAAGAGATCAACCGACAAGAGGTCGACAAGAGGGCATATGTCGACCAATTGAAGACCAAATGAAGGCCAACTGGTATGTTGGTTGTGGAGCTTGATTATCTTCCTAATTCAGAGTTCCTTGCTTTCAGTTGTGTTTATACCCCATGAAGTATTTA
>SNQJ01S0273954.1:0-11542 GCA_010110895.2 Picea sitchensis | reverse complement strand
CTACCTAGTTGATTTAAAAGCTAAACAGAAGAAGCAGGTTGTCAGGCCCATGGGTTGAAGAAGCAGGTTGTCAAGCCTGTGAGAAACTCTCTCCAGGTGAGAGAGATTATTGGGGAAGTGATTTCTCCTGGAGGGAGTCCAACAACAACTACAGAGATCTGATAATTCCTAATTTGGCCTGTTGTTGAAGCCCTAGAAGGGAAGTGGAGTAATCAATGGATTGTGGAACAATGAAGGTGTATAGTTTCGGGGTGGGACATGCATGTGGGGAATGAGAGTCTTTGAGTAGTGGGCATAAGTAGGATCCTTGGAGGGAATCCTTCCTGTTGCATTGTGCATCTTTTTGTAGTCTCATCCTAGCCTAGGATTTCATTTTACCTGGGTGGAGTTTAGTCCCAGCTCGAGGGTGACCCACTGCTGATAGTTTGGAGTAGACTGGTCTAAGGCTGGGAGGTTCGTGGAAGGTCTACACACATTCGGTGGTCTTCTCATAAAAATATAAGTACCAAATCTATGTTAATTTTACATGATATGTTTAAATGTTGTGTTTAGGTACATGTTTGAAGTTTATCAAAATTGCCTGTATATATTGCATGTATGTGTTTATTGTCACTTCTGCATGAATATGTGTATGAGTAGTATGTTTATATCTGTTAAAATTTGCATTAGATATATGTGTGTGTGTGTGTGTGTGTGTGTGTGTGTGTGTGTGTGAACTCGAACTGAGGATGCATATCCCAATGGCTTAATAGTGGGGTGTACTACATATCTATATCAGAGAAGTTTGGTTTTGAAGTAGTGGTGTGTCCAAGGCCAGAATAGCCTGGGGACATTACATAACGCATCTGAGAAATATCACTCTATATGAGATGAAGGTACTGAACCAATTTCTAATAAATTTTACCATCGTATTGATAATTGGCAGCTACTTTCTACCTCATTCGTCGATGCAATCGCGAAGTCCAACGAATGCCATTTATGAAGGAGGAGTAGGAAACTCCATGTAGGTGCAATAATTAGAGCTTGCACAATGAGATTTGAGATGAATATTCCACATGTTTTTGAGATACGTTGAGCTCATCAGAGTCCAAAAATTGGTGCATGAAATTGGTCACATAGACTGCCTCGCATGGAAGATGTCAATTTAGAAAGCCTCCATCCAATGTTGAATCATTGAGACCACTAATTATCCAGTGAAAGATTATATTCCTAATATGGTTTTTCATGGAAAAAATCACTATAGATCATGATGATATGGATAGATAAGTGATGTTGTGGATGATATTCAGGGGATAAAAACCATGGGGAACAAATATATTTTGGTTGGAGTGATCCACAATAAATATAGATTAGTCACATGTTTGGGTTTGAAATGTATACACTCCATACTATAGTGGTGAAGATCGTGGATGGTTATGGGAATTATCCAACACTCATGCATGAAAAAGTCCAATTGAATCATTCTTGCGTACACCATGGATCCAAATAAATAGAACATCACCCTCCAGCATGTGGTAGTTCAAGTTCTTCTGTGATTGATAGCCTTAGAGACTTGCAGTCAAAGAGAAAGAAAATTTGAAGAGTTTGAGGTGCATATTTCAAGGGAGATAGTATTGCATCAATTTCTATGGCCACTGTAACATATGGTTCACATATTCTATGTGTGTGCACCATAAGAAAATTGGCAGTAGACACAGTGGGTGTTAAACGCGTTGACGATCAACTAGTTTTCCATCGCAAGCATGTTTTGAACAATGTGTTGTTGATTTTTTCTTCAGGCATCATTAATGCATATGATACATTGGAGCTGTACTTAGAGAGTGGAGATCTTGTTGTCAAAAAAATTTCAGAAGGTCAATTGCAACAGAAGAAAAGTCTCTTCATTATTTTTTGTAGCATCTTCAAAAATGTATCATTTCCAGGACTAGTGTTTTGTAAATAAGTTGGTGTATTGATTCCCAATACCTCTGATGGGATCAATGTTCTTAGGTTTGCAATTCTTTTAAAATTGGTATTGGGTGGTGGCTTCTTGAATAAGGGAAAACAATATGGTTGCCAATGATTTTGTATTATTTTTTGAGTGAGCAGTCATTTTGTAGAAGCTCGTACGATGAGGCGTGATTAACTTTGAAAGCCATTTTTATAAGGTTTCCATATGCATAATTGATTGTTATGTCGTTTAAGACCATAGAGTCTAACCACTACATCATTTTTATGGAATTAACCATAGCTTGATGTTGAAACATTGTAAAACTTTTATAACCACTCCTAAAGTGATGAGGAGAGAGAGACATTTTTTCCTATGCCTAAACTTTGTTAAGCCTTGTTGGAAAAATTGTAATGTGTAACATCCCACTCTTGCGTGCACTAAGAGAACTTATTCTTTGAGGACACTTGCTTGCAAGTGATCCGGGTTATTATATTATTGGTCTTTTGATAATGATTATGAGATATTGTGGATTTGATGATATGTTATTTTTTTGTATTTATCTAGACAGGTGTTATTGACTGAGTTCTCTTGAATGTGCAGGACATTGGACATTGAGGATGCAGAGGCATCGATGAAACCCCTTGGACTCTGGATCGAGTCAGGGAGTGGACTGTTGGGTTTGAATGTTGTTGATGTGACATATGTACATATTATTAGATGTTATGATGATTGATTATTATTGATGGCATGATTCGTTGATGGATGCAAGCTGACAATAACTTGCCGACCAAACTCACATGTGGAGTAGAGGGGTCACTCACGACAACCAGTGACTTTGAGGGGGAGGTGTGGAAGCATCCCTGCCACAACCTACTAGCACTCCTGTCATGGCTCGAACTGTAGGTTAACGATTACCTAGTTCGAGAAGTCCCACGATGCCGTGAGAGAATACTGTGATAGTCGTTCATGATGATTCTAAGGGGCATGTAGTAAGGAAGTGGCCTTAATACTTAGAGGCCCTTAGTCTCCCACAACATCACCTGGTGGAGTATTGACTCCATGGGTTTGACGCCTACCAAATTCAATCAAGAGGCGAGTGGCACCCTTGGAGCACGTAGTGGGTCTTGAAGGGCACGTCGTGCAACAAAAATGGAAAGAGGTGAGTGGAACCCTTGGAGAACGTAGTGTGTCTTGAAGGGCACATCATGCAAGGAAAACAGAAAGAGGCGAGTGGCACCCTTGGAGCACATAGTGTGTCTTGAAAGGCACGTCACGATTTTAACTGGTAAGTGAATAAACCTAGGGCCTATAAAACTATGCCTCCTTAGGACCTAGACGACCTTAAAATGAATGATGTGATAAATAAGGTTTAAAAACAATTTTTCCTAATAAAAAATGTTGCCCAACCTAGTAAAATTTAAAACCTAGGTCTAAGTAGAACATGTGGTAAAAAAAACTAATAATAAATAAACATGTAACAAGAAGGGGGGTAAGAAATTTAGACATATTATTAAAGTTGAATTTATAATGGAGGATTGAATCTTTAAAAGGGGGTAATGGTTGTTTTTATCTATATTTGCTAATTTAATTTTTAGTTAAAAAGAAAAGAGGGTAAATGGTTGTTTTTATCTACACTTGCTAAATTAATTTTTAATTAAAAAGGAAAAAGGGTAATGGTTGTTTTATCTACACTTGCTAAATTGATTTTTTTAGTTAAAAAGGAAAAAGGGGGAAACTTAAAAGAAATAGGAAACTTAAAGAAAAAGGGAAACTTAAATAAAAGGGGAAACATAAAGAAAAAGTTGAATGTCTAACTTAGTAAGGAATCTTGCCTTTGGAACTTTCTAATTATGAACTCAACTAGGAGTTAAGTAAGGCGTAAGTTATTTAAGATTTGTAAGGGGATATTGGGACACCTAGGAGCATTTTTAGGAATGCTTTTAGGTGGGTGAGAGAAATAGAAATATTTAATTAATTAATAAAATCGATTTTCTGGTGCAACTAGGGGATGGGTGACATATGTACGGGGGAGGTTTTTCCTAATTAAATTAATGAAAAATGAATTTAATGGGAATTTGGGAACATAATTACTTAAAAACTCTATAAAGAGGATGGAGGAGGAGGAGTATGTATCTCATCCTTTTGCGTAACGTTACGCTGCTGAAATTTTATCTTGACTGAACTTTCTCTTGTGGGAGTTGGGATACCCAGCTCAGGAAATGAGTGATAGATCGACCTTGCGAGGCGAGATGGGTGCTAGCATTCTCTGGTATCATGTGCATGGCCCCTTTATGGCTGGGGGGGCTCAGGGGCTAGCATTTTTTGGGACGTACCGGTGACATCACATCGGTTCGAAAGTGAGAGTTGGATGGCACGCGCATGGGACAACAACTCTGGAGAATTCACGTTTGGCTAAGGTACGCCTATTAAAGTTGTTACTTGCAATGAAATTTAAGTTACACATGTTATTTTTCTCTTCTCTATTGAATATTTCATTTCCATAAGATTTCTTGCACCTTCTTTCCTGCGATATTTGTAATCCCCTTGCTCGTTGTATTCTGAATTGATTTCCCATGGAGAACCCAACCTATGATTGCATTGACTTCTCTACATTTGTTTTTATTGATTAATACGAATACAAATTAGTGTTTTTATCTTCTGTCCCTTATCCCTTCATATATTAATCCGTGTCTGAGCAGTTGGCCAGGAGCTGAATCGACAGTCGTCACTCCGGTGTTCAAAGACTTATAGATTACAATTCCCTACTTTCATGTGCATGGATAATAAGCTAAGGATAAATTTTCTCCCAACTATCTATCCCTTACTTATCTCTGTGTTTGCCTCTTATGATAAATCTCTGCACTTGAATGATAAATCTATGCGTTTTCTGGATGATTAATCCTTGTGTTTTTGTGAATGAGTATCTTTGTGTCTTTCATTGATTCATTGCTGAATGATTAATCTTTGCACCTTCTTGTGAATGAATTTTCTCTTAATTAAAACATTTTCAGGAATGCAAAAACATTACTCTTACATCCATAGATCATGAATGATTTTTCTCATAATTAAAACATTTTCAGGAATGCAAAAACCTGGCTCTTACATCCACACATCATGAATGATTTTTCTCTTAATTAAAATGTTTTCAGGAATGCAAAAACGTGGCTCTTACATCCACATATCATGAATGAATTTTATCTTAATCAAAACATTTTCATGAATGAAAAAATGTGGCTCTTACATCCACAGATTATGAATAAATTTTCTCTTGAATAAAATGTTTTCAGGAATGCAAAATCATGGCTCTTACATCCATAGATTATGAATAAATTTTCTCTTAAATAAGTTTTTTTGGAATGCAGAATCGTGTGTATTGCAAGCATATATCAAAGTGGAATCTTCTCTAAAATAAAAATAGATTAATTTTTTTTATATGTCAATTGTTTTATATATCAGTCTTATGAATTTTGCAACCAATAGATTAATTGTTTTTATATAGAAATTGTTTATTTATCTATCCTATATATCAGTCCTTTAACTTTTGCCACAATAGATTAATTGTTGCAATGGTAATATATTTTTGATTAATTGGAATGGTAATAGTTCACTCATTCACACTTAGTCATAATGATTTAATAGTTAATGGTTTATGTTTTATTTGTGTAATAGTTTAATGTCTTGCGCAAGATTAATGGTTGAGGATTTAATAGTTTTATTATCTAAATCAATTAATAAATTAACAATTAATTGGTTACTATGTGCCTTGTGCCTTAGGTTGAATTGTAAATGGTGGTTGGTCATAGTTTTTACACCACAGATGATTTCCTCGTAGGAAAAAACAAAATCCTTCAGTTAGTTACGCAATTTAATTTGATTGATGTCACCTCTCGTCTAAGTGACTTGTTGATTGGGTGATTGGGTATAGTCTTCGTGTATTTATTCATAGATACTTTGGTCTCCTAGCATGATATATTTTTCTTGGGTTAAAGGTATAGATGTGTTATGTTGCGCTACATTTACTTTCACGCTTATCACCTTGTGATAGCATGATTCCTAATGAGGTGATCATTGTGCGCCCCGATTGATAGATGCAAATGATAACCTGTCCAGAGCCTTGTGCTTCACGATGTGGGTGTATTTTTCATTGTAATTGATGTTGGTACATGGTTCTGTAACCTTAATGTGATTGGTTTTGCTCGCAGTAGAGGGTTCTAGTTACTGGTCATCGAAGTCGTTGTGTCAGAATTATCGATGTTGTCCTTAGCTTGTAGACGTTGTTTTGCTTGTATCAGGCAGGTAGCCATTTTGTTTGTCTAATTGATTATCACATGTTTTGTCTAGGTGCATGATGTGCTAGTATGTTGGGTTGTTGTTGTTTTTTTCCTGATCTGTGTGTGTTGTGTTCATCGTCAAGTTGTGTGGTTTAACTTTTGTCGTTGTTTCCTTCCTGCTTAAAATAAAAATAAATAAAAACAAAATTGCGTTGACTCACTTGTAGTCATAATGATAGGGTCGTTGCATATGATATCAAAGAGGGTTCAACCCTACGACTGTGGATCACCATACTTTCCACTGCAGTAAACCCTTGAGTAATAAACTAGCACTAATTAAAACTTTAACGTGTCCATGTGGTAATCTACATTAAAGGATGCCATAGAGGTTCGCAATGTGGTGTTGTGGAAGGAGGTGTGACGCCTCTAGAAGTGCTCGTTCCCTCAGAGTCTAACCCCCAAGGGGGAAGAACAAGTCCTTGGGCTAGATTCGACTGTTGTAAGGGATGATGATGGTCTAAAAAGGCCCTTCCAGGGAACATTGAGGCCTTGATTCACCATTTGTACTGAGATGATTCCAGAGAACCTGTACCCTTGCGGGTCCACAACACGCCCCAACCAATACCATTAGCTTCACTGAGAACTCGAGAAGCATAAGTTCTCAAGTCCATGAGTGTCGCGGATGGTGCAGCCATCAAGGCATGGCTGGAGAGTAAGGAAATGTGCTTCACGCTTCACGAGTACAACCTCCAACATGTGGGTTTGCATGGCGATCTTTCAACTAAAAGGGGAGAACTCTTCTATGGTGGAAGATGCTCCTGCTGCATTTGAACATGGTCGTCGAAGATGTGTCATGGGAATTGTTAGAGGAACGGTTCCAAGAGAGGTATCTTTCGAGGAAATTCATTGAGAGTTAGCTCAATGAATTCAATGCCTTGCGACAGGGCGGCCGTACGGTGCCCGAGTACGAGGCCCATTTTATGGAGTTGCTTCGGTATGCTCCACACCTGAATATCGAGAAAATTAAGGTCAATAGGTTCTTGTTTTTCCTTAATGTCAGCATTCGTGAAAAGGTTGGGATTCTAATGCCTCAGAACTTGCATGATGTTGTGCAGAAGGCCCTCATAGTAGAGGAGGAGCATATCAGTGGGGGTTAGAAAAGGACTCCAGCGAGACCAATAGGACAGGTGTGATCTAGTGTGCAGTAGCATCAAATACCATCTAGACATTCACCAGGATATCGTGGCTTCCAGAGAGGATCCACTTTCACTACACCTCGACGACCAGCACCTCAGCAACAAACTCCTTAACTGTGGACCACAACACCAGCAACAACGTCGACCACTACAGCAGGAGTTTAGACTTGTTCAATAGAACAAAACAGGGTTCTAGGCCGGTGGGTCGTCGGCTTCTACTTTAAGTACCAGGAGTACTGGACTGAAGAAAGGGTGTTGGACATGTGGGGAACCACATTACCAACACAACTACCTAGTGGAGAGGACCAGAGAATATGGACCAGCTGAATCCACTACCGTGGGAGATTTGGGCAAGGCCCATCGTATTCTTATGATGGTGAATAACCACAAGGCATAGCACTAGTCAACTGTGCTCAAGACGTCAGGTACTATCGCTGACCAAACCCTTAGTATTTTGATAGATCCCGGTGCTACCGAGAGTTTCATTTCTGGTGCAATGCTAAAAATAATTAAGGTAAAGGCAGTCGAACAGGATGAGCTTAGCTTTGTAGAAATGTCTTATGGATCCAAACATAAGGTTGGTGGGAAGGTTACAGGCTGTATCCTTAACCTAAGAGAGTTTTTCACTAGGGCCAACCTGTATGTCATGATATTAGGATTTTATGACATCGTGATCGGTATGGACTGGTTGGAATCACATGAGGCGATACTCAACTGTAAGACGAAACGGTTGAGCTTGGTTGATGATGGGGGATAGAGACGCGTGACTGTAGGTCAGAACCAGAGAGTTTCCCTGAGGTTCATCTCTTCCTTACAGCTACGGAAGAGCATGTTCAAGGGATGTAATCTTTATGTGATCCTTGCGTTAAGTGAAAAGGGAGTAGTGGAAGGTATATAAAACCTTCCAGTGGTGAGATACTTCGGGGATGCCTTCCCTGAGGAGTTACCTGGGATGCCACCAAAGAGGGAATTGGAATTTACCATAGACCTAAAATCGGGGACTGAACTAATAGCAAGAACGCCTTGTTGAGTGTTGACCCAATAGTTACAAGAGTTGAGAATGCAACTGAAGGAGTTTCTGGACCTAGGACTTATACGTCCAAGTGTGTCACTTTGGGGTGCTCTTTTTATTTTCATACGAAAGAAGGATAGTTTTTCGAGACTCTGCATTTACTACCGTCAATTGAACAAGGCAATGATGAAGAATCAGTATCCATTGCCAAGGATTGATGATATGTTTGATCAGATGAAAGGTGCGACTGTGTTTTCAAAGATCAACTTGAGATCAGGGTATCACCAGTTACGGATCAAGGAGGACGACATCCATAAGACTGCATTTAAGATGAGGTTTGGACATTACGAGTTTATTTTTTTACCGTTTGGACTGACAAATGACCCAGGGGCATTTATGATTTTGATGAAAGGGGTGTTCGGCAAATACTTTAACAAGTTCGTCCAAGTATTCATTGACGATATTTTGAGTTACTCTCAAATGATGGATGAGCATGATGAGCACTTGCGCTTCGTACTGCAGTGTCTACGAGAGAACAAATTGTATGGGAATTGGTCTAAATGCTTGTTTTATCAATCGAAGATTCACTACTTAGGGCATGTCATCTCCAGCGAAGGTATCTATGTGGATCCAACAAAGGTCGAGGCTATTATGGAATGTCCTGCATCGACGAATGTCCCCGAAATATGTAGCTTCATGGGTTTGGTAGGATATTATTGTTGGTTTGTCGAGGGTTCTTCTAAGATAGAAAATTCGATCATGGAATTGCAGACGAAGAAAAAGAAGTTTGTTGGGACTGAGAAATGTGAGAAGGAATTTCGGAGGCTCAAGGATTTGTTGACGACAATACTGATACTAAAGGTCCCTGACATCGATGCGGACTTCTTAGTATGCACTGAAGCATCCAAGGAAGGCTTAGGTAGAGTCTTGATGCAAGACGGTCGAGTGATCGCTTACATCTCGAGAAAGTTGAGAAGGCATGAGGAGAACTATGTCACACACAATTTGGAGTTGTTAGCCATTGTTTATGCCTTGAGAGTTTGGAGACACTATCTGATTGGATGAAAATTAAAACTAAAGATGGACCACTGTGGCCTACAACACATATTTACGCAAAGAGACTTGATCGTGCGACAATGACATTGGTTTGAATTTCTTAGCAAGTATGACTTCGATATTAATTACATAAAAGGAACAATGAACAGAGTGGTTAATGCATTGAGTCGAAGACCGTGCATATTTTTGGTCATGTCTCTTCAGACGAATCTATGTGAAAAGATTCTAACTTTTCAGCGCGACTATGAATGGTACAAAGAGATCAAGGATTTTATCAGACAAAACACAATGACGGTACCAAAATTTGAAGGATTTTCTATGGACAACGATGGATTATTGAGATTTAAAAGTTGAATTTACATGCCGTCCAACGACAATTTGAGGATTTTGATCCTAAATGAGGCTTAAATATCGGTGTACATGGCTCACCCAGGAGTCACGAAGATGAGGGAAGACCTTAAACCCTTATTCTTTTGGAAAGGAATGACGAAAAAAATAGTCAACTACGTGGCCAGATGTCTAGAATGTCAATAGGTGAAGGCTGAACATAGACATCTGACAGGATTACTAAAGCCATACGCTATTCCAGAATCAAAATGGGAGGTTGTTTCTATGGATTTCATTGTTGGATTGCCACTGACGGCAAGGAGACACAACTCAATTTTTATGGTAGTCGACACTTTGACGAAGAGTGCTCATTTTATTCCTGTGCGTACGATGTATCAGGCACCTGACATAGATAGATTTTTCATCAGTGAGATTGTGAGGTTGCAAGATGTACCTAAGAGGATTATATATGATTGAGGATCGTTGTTTACTAGACAATTTTGGACTAGTTTCCAAGAGGCCTTGGGAACCCAGTTTAACTTTAGTACCACATATCACCCAGAGACAGATAGGTAGACTGAAAGAACAAATCAAATCTTGGAGGATATGTAGCATATGTACATCATGGACCAACAAAGAGATTGGGATGAATTCTTTACATTGGTAGAATTCACATATACCAACAGTTATCAAAGCACCATTAAGATGGCGCCTTTCGATTTTCTTTACGGGAAACTGTGTCGAATGCCTTTGAGTTGGGATCAACTTGAGGATAGGGTCCTGGTGGGACCGAAGGTGATCTAAGAAATGTAATATCCAATGCAAACAATAATACAAAGGATCAAGGAAGCACAAGATCGACAAAAGAGTTACATCGATGCACATCGTGTCGACCGTAGTTACGAGGTTGGCGATCAAGTCTTCTTGCGGGTGAAACCACATAAGCGTTCGATCAAGTTTGGAAAGGGTGCTAAAATATATCCTAGGTTCATGGAACCTTTCGATATTTCGGAAAGGATGGGGCCTGTGGCCTATCGACTAACCTTGCCTTATTCTTTGAGGCGTATGCACGATTGTTTTCACGTATCTATTTTAAACTTTATGTTAGTGATTCTACACATGTTATTGACATGAGTTCCTTATGGGTATCTAACAAGGGTGCGCTTATAGAGGAGCCCATCCACATCCTGGACCATTGAATTCGACAACTATGGTGTCAAACAGTAGATCTAGTCAAAGTCTAGTAAGACAACTATAGTCCACACTAGGAGACCTGGGACGATGCATATGATATGTGCCAACAATTTCCATTTTTGTTTGAGAGATAGACTTATGATACTCTGATACGCTTTATTTCGACACTTATAAACTATGAAACTTCGGGACGAATTTTAAGCCAAGAGGGGGTGTATGTAACATCCCTCTCTTGCGCGCACTGAGCGAACTTATTCGTTGAGGACACTTGTCTGCAAGTGATTCGGGTAATATACTATTGGTCATTCGATAATGATTATGAGATATTATGGATTTGATGATATGTTATTTTGTTGTATTTACCTAGACAGGTGCTATTGACTAAGTTCTCCTAAGTGTGCATGACTTTGGGCATTGAGGATGCAGAAGCACCGATGAAACCCCTTGGACTTCAGATCAAGTCAAGAAGTGGACTGTTGGGTTTGAATGTTATTGATGTGACATATGTACATATGATTAGATGTTATGATGATTTATTATTATTGTTGACATGATT
>SNQJ01S0273953.1:3283-14825 GCA_010110895.2 Picea sitchensis | reverse complement strand
GACACTGCAACATTTACGACACTTGTAATGACGACACTTGTGACACTATTGAAGTGAGTAATTTTGATGTATAATAGTTGGACACATCAGGAGTACCTCCAAAGTCGACATTGCACACGGAATTTGGCCCAAATTCTCGACAATCAAGTAATTTTGGGTGTGTTTCCATCCTTATACACACTTGCAAACGTGAGATAAGTCCTTCTCACTTAGTGTGTACTTCGAGGCACAATGCCTAGGTTCAAATCCCACGCTGTCACTTTGACTTGAACCTCTTCCATCTAGGCTTATTCCTAGGCAAGCCAAGGGGGCTAGACCCTAGTTACTAGATGAGATTAAACGTTATGTTCTAGGAGTTTGTTTTAATCATCTTAAAAGGTTGGGGGAACGGTCTAGCCTATGATGCAAAGAAAACAATGCAATGTGCAACAATTCAATATGACAAGCAAAACCTTTTCCTAGGACAACTAAGACTAGTGCCTAAGATTGAGCAAGGGGTCAACTAAAGTTTGAGGGAGGTTGATTACAAAGATTACACAATGTTACAAAAGAATGAGCCACTTCACAACAATATTAGATACAAAGAGTTAGAACTAAATACAAGATGAATAGATGATACAACTATAAGAAAAAGATATAAAACAATATACAATGATTTACAAAGATACTAACTGAATTGCTTGTATGTGCAGGAAATTAAAGATGCTCAAAAGGAAACATTCATCAACACATAAAGCCTAGCATGATTAACAATAGAGCGTCTCCAAAAGGGATGCACTACTCTATGTGACTGCTTCCAATGGAAAACAAGATCACATAATATCCAACAAGGAAGTGCCTCCAAAAATGCACAACTTCTTGAGGGACCAAACAAGATAGAAACACAACACTTGATAGAAAATGAAATTCTTTAAAGGGAAAATGTCCAAAGCCAACTAAAGACTACTTAGATATTGATCCAAAACACATAAATTAAACTTGCATGAAGTATAAATGTGAAAGTAAAGTTTCTTGCAAGATAGTTAAGTGCCAACCACAAGTGATGTACCAAGTTAAAGACCAAAGTTGAAGTGGATTAAGGAGTTGATTAAGAGTTATTAGGTGCAGAGTGACTCCTAGCTAAGTGTCAACCCAATAATCCCCTTGCTTGTACCAAGTAACTGCTGGGTGCTCAAGAAGTATGGAAACAAGGCCTACCCTAGCTCCACAGGTCAATCCAAGGAAAAAGAGTACTCCTGGAAAGGACGCTGAGCGCCAAGAGACCATCCCCAGCCTATCACCTTCTGTTGCTTCCTCTAGTAATTGTTTAAATGGAAAAGTTGGGTCAATAGAGGTGTCCTATTCAGTCTAGTTTATTATCAGGCCTTATGGACTAAGTTAATTTTAGCTTATAGGTGTGTAAAAGTGAAATTTACTTGCCCAAAAAGTGTGAAAAAGTGACAAAACCGAAATATTAAAGGCTATTGAAATGAAGTTCTAAACCATAAAATTATTACTTGAAAAACATGTAAATAACTTGAAAGAACTTGCTGAAATGAAAATAGATTTCTTTACACCATTTACATGCCCATAGTTGCTTTCAAATTAAAAATATAAGTGCTCATGAACCAAAACTTGCAAGTAAAGAAATATCAAAACACAAGGTTAACCCTATGCCTCCATGGGCTTAAACTAGCATTAGTGGTGTGAGATCTACTTCTAGATGATTTTAATACATTAATAAAAACACATTAGAAATAGATGATTTTAATACATTAATAAAAACACATTAGAAATAGATGACTAAGATAGACTTACGATTTTTGGGGTTGTCTATGCCAACTTCACATCCAAGGTGTAGGTAACTAAAGAATGAAAGAAAAACTTGAAAGGGAAAAACTGAAATAGAAACCACTCAATAATGGTACAAGGTGGAGGCAAGTCTTCCTATTTTGTGCCTGACTGTTTCCCAACACATGTGGTGAAAAATCATGTGCCATGAAGGACACCCACTGATTCACATTTGTCTAAGACTTTGGTTCTGGCTGTGGCATGTTTGGCCCCAACACTTCTTTTGTAATTGGAATTTCCCTCGCACTCCTCGCGGTGTGTTAATAATGTAATAGGTATGTGCATGAGTCATGTCTAGGTTAGTTACCTGGGATCGGTTCACTAGGAGAGATCCTTTCTTAATCGAGGGATTTTTATCTCCAGGTTATCAATTAAGATTTTCAACCTTATTGATTTCCTTGAGTTTTTCTCCCTCACACTTGCAATAATTCCTCCAAAGCGGTGAAACTGTGGCTCATATTTTGGTAACCATTATAAGGAATCATTGTAAATAACCATACATATTATAAAAGTTTCACACTCCATCGAGTCTAGAGTAGTTTTTTTAATTAATTAATTTTAATTAATTTTCCTAAGTTTGAGGATTAATTGATTAATTATTTTTGAGCAATAATTGTAAAACTAGGTACTTGGACTTTGATGGGGGGTATTTGTGAATAAATGGAATAGAACCCCCATCCATGGACGACCAAGTTTCATCTCAGTCGGACAACTTTTTCCATGGGTTAGTCCATCCAGAGTGTAAGTCAGTCTAAAACAACAATTCTTAATTACAAAGTCCAATCATGGCAAAATGTAAAATTGTAATAATGAGTTAAAAAGGATGAAAATGTGAAATAATGGTTATATAGAGACCTCCTAAGCATAACATAAACCTCCTAACCTTTTCCAACCCATTCTAACCATTCTACCACCTTCACACCTGTGTTTACTCTAGGGGATTGACGTTTTTTTCTTTGGTGGTGGATGTTGTGACTTAAATAGGGCCCTCCTCTCATGATTTATGACTCCCTTTAACCCCAACTCACCCTCATAGGGTGATCCCACTTCCTTTTTCCTCATTAATCCCCCTCAATTCCTCTTCCATTTCCCCCTTTTTTTTACGCCCTCCTGCTGACTCCAAGGAAAAATTCATTTTAATTATTGGGGCCTTCTTCCTCGGCCATAACTTAATCCCCCATAGCCTCTCACTTGTGTTTTGTGTGATCCCAACACCTCCCACACCCATCTACACCCTAGATCTATGATCTAAACCCTAGATGGTGCCCTAGCCTTGAGATCTACCTATGTTTGGTGGTGGACACTTGGAATTGATCCAAGAGAGGTAGGTTTTCCTCATGCTAAAGAGACCCTCTAACTCTCACACCATATCTTGAGCTATTGTTATGCTACTTGGATTTTCATATTTCTCCATTATTGCATTTCTTCCATTCTCTTCTCTTATTTTGAGCATTTTCTCCAAGATCCATTTTCTTGAGTAATAATAAAGGAAACATTTGGAGGATAAATAGAGGAGCAATGCATGTTATTTTTCTTCTTATGCACATGAGGTAAACTTGTATCGATTTTCTTTGGTGGATATATACATTGGATCCTAGGTAAAGTGTTATTTGGGTGGATTTATCAATGCATGTTCTTGTAGATCAATATGTCTTGATATGTTAGATAGGATTGAAATGTCATATTATTATCATATCTAATATATTATCCATGTATATGTATCATCTAACAAGGGTTTTAGGTTTGGCCCAAAGGTTTCATTGGGAACACCACAAACAAGAAGGACCAAACAGACCCAACTACACTCCATCCTCTTTTCTCTCTTTAGTCTTCTTCTCTATTGTTGTTCATCCACATTCATTTTAAGATAGCATAACATGTTTAGATAGGTCATTTTTACACATATATACTCTCTTCTCTTTGAGTTATTTCCTCTAAATGCAAGGGTTTTCATTTTGGTTGGTTGTGTAGTAAAATCAATAAGGATACCTTGCTGATTTGCAAGTTTCAGATCTGCTGGGACGAGTACTTATCGCCCAAAGACATCCACAATAACTACACCTTGAAGACCCCCAGTTGCATTTTGTATCCTCAACCCTCTTGTCACCTGAGTCTGCTTGTGACCCTTTTTTTTTTTTGTTGCTTGTTGGCTCATAGTTGTGGAACGAAAAGTGGTACGGCCTCCTCCAACATGTGAGCCATTGGGGTAGTTATATCTAGCCTAGGGTTTCATTCCATAGTTTTCTTGCTTCCTTTTAGCTAGGCCGTGAGGTTTGGAGGTGAGGGCACCTCTCAAACCCAGGGCCGTGGGGTTTGTGGTTTGCTTAGTTGTCAGTTTGTTTTATTAGATTACGGTTTTGTTAGATTAATTTGTTTGCCCTAATTTCTAAATTCCCAGCAAACTGAACCTAACTAAGCAAGCCAATTAATTGCCTACCTAGTTGGGAGATGAATACCACAATAGGTAAGGTTAAGTGGTTGATGATGATTAATGATCTATGGCCAATGCTATAATTACTTTGTTTTAGATCAAACACATAATCATTGTCTTAAGCCTATTGGGCAACTTAATAAGTAACCTAACTAGATCTTTTACTTGCTTAGTTAATTTTCTTTGGGTGCCTTCATGTTTAGATCTTAAAATGATTAAATCCCCAAGCGCTTAAATAAGTGGAATGGTTTATTCTCTTATTGCTTATATTTATTGGAAGCCACTTTCTTAGGCTTGAATAAGTTGTTTAATGAAAGTTAAAGAGGAAAACACACACTAAACTTTCTTTCCATATCTTGAAGGCAAGCAACTCCACAGTAATTTTTTCTTAATAAAGTTTATAAGTGTAAAGAGTAAATCAATCTTTTTCAGCCATCTTTATTTTATTTACACATGTTCACACTCTTAATTGCATAAGCTTGAAACAACACATTTTTAAGCTCATGTGTTTCAGCCATATCACTAAATCACACCCCTTAAAAGTGTCTTGCACCCCTAAACACTCTAAAATCACCTAAAAGTCTACCTTAATCCATATATATACTTACTAGACTATTCAGGATACCTTATACCACCATCTTCACAATCTAAAACAAGGCTTGAGGAAAACAACAGAGAATGTAGGTAAGGGACCTGCCTCATGACGCATGTGTGTCCTCTCCAAGAAGTACTATTGTTTTGGGTTGACCCAAGGAAGCTAGGGTGGTAACACTTATTGAGCATCCAACAACTATTTGGTAATAGGAGGAGGAGGCTTTGGTGAAAGTTTAATAAAATTTGATAACTCTTAAGAAATCTTAATAACTTAACCCGTGACTTAATTCATCTAAATCACTTGTGGGTTTAACATTTAAGAGTGGTGGATATTCATCTTTGATACTTGTGCTTAAATTTATAAATCTTCTTCTTTTGTATTGATGATGATGATCTTGATGCCTTGATGATAATGATTTTAATCCTTTTGATATCCCTAATACAAAGATAAAACATTGTTAGCTTTCTCTTTATATCATTTGTATCTAAGAATTTTTCTTGTGAATAATTGTATCTAATATTTATTGGTTCAATTTATTCTTTTGTCATCTTGTAAACATACAGAATCTAGCTCGAAATAAAACAAACTTAAAATAGCTAATCCTACCCACCTTTAGGCACTAGTCTTATTGCCCTAGGAAAAGGCTTGCTTAACATACTAACCCTTGCATCCTACATTTGTTGCTTGTGCATCTTAGGATTAGTCCCTCTAGCCTGTAATAAATTAAACTAACTCCTAGAAATTAACTTTAACACATCTAGTAAATAAGGTCTACACCCTTTGGCTTCACTAGGAGTAACCCTAGATCTAAGAGGTTTCCCAATAGTGAAAGCTGCACAGAACCCAAGACACACTAAGGAGCCAAATTTTAGCTCATGTTTCAAGTGTGTGGCAAGGGGATGGCAACAGTGCCAAAGGGGGTTTGAAAATAAATGAGCTAAACTAGAGAAACCTAGCCACACAACCTTATCCTAATGACAAGTGGGGGCAAAAGAATGAAAACACATAAAAAATTAAAAGAGAATGCAAGACACTTGGGGACCCCTAGCTTGCTACAATGCTTAGAAACAAGGAGGAATTGTTGGATGTTGTTACCCAATCAAAGGAGGGGTCCCTTGTAACTTGTATTGAAAATGGGCGATTTACCCCTAACTGAAGGAAATCCCAAAACCCGAAGTAAGCTATTGCTTCATGAAATACCGAAACAGTACTAGAAAGTTAAGAAAATTTATGTTTTCAACACATAAATTTTCTGCATAAAATTTCAGAAAGTTTAATATTGATGTATTGACTTATCTAAGAGTGTTAGAAAACCAGCAAACCACGACGGAACAAAAATGGAACTAATTAAGAGGAGGGGTTAAAGTTATGAAGGAAAACTTTCAACTTGAAACCAACCTTACAAACCATTAAAGCAACCTGCAACTTGTGAAGCCAATGTCAGATAAGAGCAAATAGTGGATAAGATAAATAAGTAATACAAACTAATTTGCACCACTTACTATCATATTCGAGTATATCTAAACCTACACTATTGCATGATCTATCGAAACAAACTAATTTTCTTTAGATATCTACTTTAGATCTCAAATAAGAAAAACACAAGGAACATGATCACCTCCAAAGCATGTGCACCAAGAAAAAAATCCCAAGAACAAAATATCCTCCAAATCTCTTTCTTATTATCCAAATGAGGAGGGTGCAACAACTAATTGCTACAAGCTCCTCTCCAAATTAGAGCAAAAATGGGTGAAAGCAAGAATGAGAGATGAGAGGGATGAGGCAAGAATTTGGTAGAATAATAGTAGCTCAAGATATGGTGAGGAAAAGAGTGATGAATGGCCTTTATTTATACCTTCCTCTTGTATCAATGCCAAGTGTCAAAACCCAAGTCAAAGTGGTGATCTCAAGGAGGGGGGGCACAACTCTAGGGTTTGGCATGGATGGATGAGGTGGAGGCGAGTTGGAGGGGATGGGACACACCCAAAAGGTGACGTGGGAGGCTAAGGAGGGTGCACATGTGGAGAGAGGGGCCCATTACTCAAGCAAACCCACTTTCAAATGTGTTCACATGAGAGGGGGGCGTAAATCCCCTAGGGGGCATGAGGGTTTGAGTGAGTGTTTGAGTGAGGGGGTGTGTAAAGGTTAGGAAATGGGTTGGGTAGGTTAGGAAAGTGTTTTCTAATCATCTCCCACCTTTAATTTACTCAATTTTCTCAAAATTAAAAAAATGGCATGTTTACCATGTCAAGCTTAGCAATTAAAATTGTTGTTTTGATTGACTAAGACTCCCTATGGACAAACATCTAACAAAAGTTATCCAACTGAGATGAAACTTGGTCCAGGGGTGTATGGGTTCTCATTCCATTTATTTTGAGCACAAATACCCCTAGAAAAATCCCAAGGACCTAGTTTTTACATTATTTATCAAAATTTAATTAAAATTAATTAATTAAATTACCCAACCTTAGGCAATTTTAATTAGTTAAACAAAACCTATCTAGACTCGATGGAATTCTGCAAAATTTCTAGAGATTTCTTACATGGTCATTTACATCATTCCTAAACACTAGCTACTAGAGGATGACACCATTAGAATTCCTTTCACCACTTTGGAGGAATTATTTGTGGGAGTGAAAAACTCAAGAGAAATTAATAAAGCTGGTTAGGCCAAATTAATAACTCGAGGAAAAAAAACACTCAGTGAAAGGAACTCTCCTAATGAAGAAATCCTAAGATAACTTACCTAACTATGATCCATGCATACCTATTACATTATTATCCCATGCAGGGGAGTTGAAACTCCAATTACAAAAATATGTGTTGGAGACCAAAAATTCCTTGTAGAACCAAAAAGTCTATGACTTGGTAGCATCTGATGATGCATATATTCATGGTACATAGAGTTGACCCCCTATTTGAATATATGGTCAACATATGACTCCACATGGGGACGTGTGTTTGATCTTCACACTTGGGAAGGAGAGCATACGAGAATCCAACATCTACAAAACAGAGTGCTCACCAATACGCAACATAAATATACATATATATGACAAAAATGAAATGTTATAAACATAAATTACATAAATAACCATTGTACAACATCTAAAATTACAAAATGAAACTATGATACAAAAATAAACCTAAGTACATAATGACATAATGAATGAAATAATACAAAACTAAAATACAAGGATAAGGGTTAGAGATACGTTACAAAGGGGTATCCCTTTGGACACCAAGTTTCCCATCATCTGAAGAAAAGATTGATCTATTGCACATTACTTGGAATGTTAATGGGCTCACAACCTAAATGGCTGAGATGAAAAGAATTAGGCCCTGCTATTTCTTGGATCACATATGGACCCAACCACAAACTGTCAAACTTGCCATGTTTTCCTGGTTTCTCTCTGCCTTTATCCCATAATAAAACTGTATCCCCAACAATGAAGTCCCTCTGCCTATATGACTTGTCGTAATCTTTCTTAACTTTATTCTAATTTCTAAAATTCTGATCATAAGCCCTTTTTTTGTTTTCATTTAACTCTATAATCTGATTGACCATGTTCTGAACTACATCTTGTTATGTGGAAAAATTCTCAACTGACCCATAAGTAGGAAGTCTAAGGTGCAATGGAAACCTATCCCCCACACCATACACCAACTCAAAATGAATCTTCCTTGTTGATGCTTTCTTAGTAATTCTGTCATCCCATAATGCATGCTTAATCTTATTATCCCAAGATTTCTTATTTTCTCCAACTATTTTCTTAACTATGGTCATTACATTCTTATTACTTGATTCCTCTTGACCATTTCCTTGGGGATGGTAATCTGATGCATGTGACAAGATAATACCATACTTAAAACAAAATGACGACATTTCAGCTGAACAGAAAGCCTTAGCATTATTTGTTGTTGGATCATGTTGTCATTGATGCCAATGGTTTGATTATTTGGGNGGGGGAGATTGTTGGATCATGTTATCATTGATGCCAATGGTTTGATTATTTGGGAGATTGTTGGATCATGTGTCATAGATGCAAATGGTTTGATTGATTGATGTCAAGTAATTGATTGATTGATGATTGTCCTTGATGAGAATGATAGATGTCAAAGTGGAAACCAATTGATAAAGATGGATCATTGATATGATGCATAGATGAAGATGGATCAATGAGTTGTCATTGATACATGATGATGCATAGTTTGTTTGATGAAAATATGACTTATTATTGTCTTATCATGATTGATAAGGTGCACAAATGGATGAACTCCAAAGTGGTCCCCTTATGGTGAAATCCCTCATGGGAAGACTCTTTGCAGATTAAGTTATCCTAGGAGAACGGTTGGAGGACCGATGCTTGTATGTGAAATAATGCAATGAATATCAATGAATTTGTTGGTGAAACTATCTTAGATGGATATTTCTTGTCATTCCATTTCCGATGGTATGTGGAATGTCACATAACTCCTCATGGTTTGAGAGTTATGGCCTTATGAAGTTGGAGGACCCCCATATGAAGACTTGAAGCCCCCAAGGTCAAAGAAGTCAAAGTGACCTAAAAGAAGAAATAATTATTTAAATGATAAAGTAAAGTGACAAAATCAAGAAATAATAAAGTAAGGTGACAAAATCAAGAAGGAATATTTAATGATAAAGTATTGGAGAACTTTCTATTTATGGAAAGTGGTTAACCCTAAAATAAGGAAAATAGGTTAGGTAACCTAGAAATGGGTTAAGTGACCTAAAAATGGGTTAAGTGACCTAGAGGATGAAAGTATAAATAATATATCTATGGACTCTAGCATATCATCCTTTTTGTGGATCAATGGAGAGATTCTTGTGAATATCGTTTGGAGTATTGATGGAGAGCTGCTTGTGAATATCTTTTGGAGTATTGATGGAGAGATTCTTGTGAGAGAAATCTTATTGGTGTGGATCTCTTGAGCATGATTAAATATCTATTCTGATGAAGAGAGAGAGAGGAGGATCTCATGGATGCATCAAAGTTTCCGCAATGTCAGAGATCTTGACGACAAAATTCTCGGATTCACAGAAAACTCGATTTTCTGATGCATACGTGGGCTGTCTGTGTATAGGGTGAGTATACATTGAGGGTATATGCGGGATGACTATGTACATGGAGCGTATAATGGATAAAATTATGGAGATTTGTGTTTGAGCTGGTGCCAAGCTCTTGGATGATGAGGTAGGTTCTAGATCTGCATTATATGGGCTCAGATCTATCACTGAGACACCGGTCTAGTTACATTATTGTCTTGATGGATACTATTGTTTGATGTGTTGTGAATGCTTAGTGAATTCTTGGTATGGATTCTATGATATGGTTCAGTTTGGATGATTTGGTTGATGGAGTGATCAGTACTCTTATGATTCAGTGGTGCCATAATTGCTATGGTATACTAGTTGTTTATACATGATTGATATAACATTTATATTGATTTGTTGTGGAGCATGAGCAAGCTATTGGAGAGCTTAGATGTGTTGTGACTGGCTAGTGGTCATATTGGACAATCAGAGACAGAAGAGAATGATATATTGATTGCAGAGAATCTGAGTTGATCTTGAAGGACAAACCCTAACAACTTAGAAGGTATACGCAGGTTGTTGTATACATTGACTACATGAATACACGGGCTATAGTGAGCTAGGGCGCGTGCACATGCTGGATGCACTACTGACAGGTCACATACCTGTTGACAGATTGATATCTGTTGAGGATTGTTGCCTCATCTCAGTTGGTGCTAAGGGTGTAAGATGAGTCTTGCATTATAGAGCTGGTGCTCTTGTAGAGTTGTACTCTATTCAGTTGTTGTTGATAAACCCCCATATTGATGTCCATAATAAAAAGAAAAATTGTACATACATCTTGTGTTCTTTGTGTTCCTTGTAGTGATGACTTGATGATGATATATTGCTGATATATGTTCTCATCTAACTGGTTATAAATGACAATAATGGGTAATGAATAAATGTTGAATGTTAACTAAGGATTTTTTGTAAAGAGGGAATCTTTTGGGAAAAGATCCCCACACTTATTCACCCCTCCTTCTAAGTGTGGTAGGTGTGTCCAGCAATTGGAATCAGAGCGGGCATTCACTACAAGCCTTAAAAAGATTGAAGGAGATCTATATACACATAAATGGATGATGAAGTTCCAATCCTTAATGAGGAAAACTATTCTACTTGGAGAGTAGAGATGAGATTACATTTGAATACAATGGGAGAAACGAATTGGAAGGCAGCCATTGGTGGATCAATTCCTTTGAAGAAAAAGTCAAAGTTTGTAGCTCAAAGAGAAGGAAATAAGAATGATGCATTGGCTCTCAAGACCATTCTTAGTGGACTCTCAAGCCTTATCAAAGAAAGCATGGAACAATGCACTTCCGCCAAGGATTTATGGCTAAAGCTAGAGGAGACATATCAAAGCAAGAAGGAGAAGGAAGAAATTGAAGACCACTCCATCAAGATTATCAAAGGTAAAGAATCATCAAAAAATCTTGAATGGATTATTTCTAAATGTGATTTTGAAAACATTTCAAGTGAAGATAAATAATCAAGTGATGATAGCACAAAGGAAGATCTTGAAGACATTTCAAATGAATGCAAAGAATTATGTGTTGATGTTGGAAAAAAGGAAGATCGTGAAGATATTTCA
>SNQJ01S0273952.1:0-11543 GCA_010110895.2 Picea sitchensis | reverse complement strand
ACTGGGGTAAGCTCATTTCCATCGAAATTGCTTCCCAATTATCGCATTACAAAAAGGATAGGAAATTCTTTATGGCTTCATATTTAATATTTTTTATCACAATTGTTACCAAATCCCAAATTTGACTATCAGCAAGAGGGTAAAATGTGAAGTGGACCCTATTACCTTTTGGTATCAGGCGTTATGGAGGCATAAAACCCCTTTATTTTTCTATGAATTTTATAATGACTTCGTTTCAATCTTCAAAAAACTTTTATTCGGCGAAAGCACCTCTAGGATCTCTATTGAAGCTACCAAATTTCTAGAGAAGAAAGGAACGATGGAAAAAATGGAAAATCATAGTATTATAAGAATATTTTGTTTAAAATAAAATCCTTCCTTTCTTCCATATTATGTGTCTGATAAATTATTCATCGTGGAGGTAGCAAGGCAATACAATTTATGGTTTCAATTTTTCCATGAAAATGGAAAAATCAATTTATTCCTCTGCCCTGGAAGATTGGAGAATTTATATGGAGGAATATAAGTAAAACTGATGAATTTGCAGGTAATTTTAATAATGTCAGTTTGAAATATGTTGAGAAGATCAAAGGTTTTGACCCAAACAAAATCTTTGTTGAACATATGCAATCAGTGGGGTTTAGTAATTCTTTCGTTCAAACTGGTTTGAGTGAAGAAGAAGAAATCAATAGCCATGACACTCATGCCCATGATACTGTCGATGTGGAAACCTTACTCAGAAACAGTGATCATTATAAACAAAAAGGAAAAAACTCTGGTGAAAGGAGTGCTCAATCTCAAGTTGTCACTCCAAAAAATACTACATCCAGGAGCAATGCTCAGGTGGCCTACCCAGTTAAGAGTTTGTCGACAATAGCTCTAGTGGAGGAGGAGATAATAACCCTCCCTCTGGAAAAATGAAAATTTCCCACAAATTTCCTATAAGAAATAAAATAAAAACTCCATTGCAGGAGGAGAATAATCTCTTAGAAAATTATATTCAAAGTTTCTCTTTGGAATATATGGAATTGGAAGAAGATATTGAAAATATACAATTTTCTGAAATAGAACAACAGGAGCATGGTGTTCAACAAAATACTGCATTCGAATTTGTTTGGAATGAAAGTTTCAGTGAAAAAGAATCCTTTACTATTCAGAGTGTTGTTTTTTATAAAGATTCTAAAAAGTTAATATTGGAAAGAAATGATCAGAGAAATAAGAAATAAAAATCTTTCTTAGAGGTTGACCTTAAGTATATGCGAGCATCTCAAATTTCCAAAATTCACAAGGAAACCAGGGATGCGCTCGATGATTCTATTGATGGTTTGAATGTTGAGAATGTCATGCTAAAGGAAAGAATCAAATAATTGGAAACTACCTTGATGCATCTTCCCATTTTGGCTAGACCTTTAACAATGATAAATCCAACCACATCAGGTACCAAATTCAAAATATCATCAAGTTTGCTTACGGTTGTTTGAAATTATGTCAAGACAATTATTAAAAAGAGAATGTCACTCGTAATGGATGCCTGGGAAGTCTAAAAATATTGTTTCTTTTGGTTTGAGAACGCATGCGTTCCATGAATATCTTCAAGCTGATTTTAAAAATGAAGAAGGGTTTTATATCGATGTTGTCTTAACATTTGGAATAAAATTTACAAATATGACAAAGGCGAAGAGGAGAGAAAAAGGTTTGCCTTTGCCCACTCGAGAGAAAAAGAGGAAAATATCTTTTTTTGAGCATAAAGATTGGACCATCTCAAGGTCCTATATTATTTCTAGATCTAAATTTATTAAAGAATATAGGAAGATTCATATCCTTGTGAGGTTGTCATTTCGGTCCTGATGGATTCAAGCGTCAACATTTTTTATGACTCCATTAGGGAGAAAATGAAAGATTTGAATATGGTTTAGCATCCTTAAATTACACATGAATTTTCCTTAGGCTAACCAACACAATTTAGAAATTGGATTAAATAATCAACGAAGTATTAACAATTTAGAAATTGGATTAAATAAGACAAAGAGGAGTACCACCTCTATAAAAACATAGGAAGATTTGTATCCTTGTGAGGTTGTCGCTTCGGTCCTGACGGATTCAAGCGTCAACATTTTTTATGACTCCATTGGGGAGAAACTGAAAGATTTGAATCGGGTTTAGCATCCTTAAATTACATGAATTTTCCTTAGGCTAACCAACACAATTTAGAAATTGGATTAAATAATCAACGAAGTATTCTACATCAGCTATATAATCTTTCAATAACAACAGCTAAAACCAGAGAAAAATTAGAAAGGTCTTGGCAAGCACTGGTTCAAGAATAAGAAAGAGAAATTCTTCAAAGACAAAGGAGAGACCAAAGACAAGAATGAAGAAACAAGAGGCGAGATCGAAGAGCACAAGAACAAGGCTGGAATTGAAACTATACAAACACAAAGGACCAATCACTAGAGGTAAAAGCAAGCAACGACAAACTTTAGAAAGTGAAGAATATATTTATGACGAAAAGAAGAAGCTTCTAGACATTGTTGAAAGGGAAGAAAGATGAGAAGAAAGATGAGAGGAAATAAATGAAGAAAGACAAGAGGAAATAAATGAATAAAGGCGGGAAGAAAGGAGAAATGAAGGAATGAGAAAATTCAGAAACCCTAGAAGAATAAGAGATTCTCCTCTTGACTTGCGAGGTGAACAACACGAGCTCCCAATCCTCCCTAAAGGTACTCTGAAAGAATTTTCTGGAGATGGAACAATTGACGTTAAAAGACATGTTGATTTTTTCCTGGTTGTTTGTGACTTTCATCTTGTGGAATATGACGATGTAATGGTAAGGTTGTTTCTCCAAACCTTATCGGGCCATGCCTATGAATGGTATACAACATTGCCCACCGGATCAATTGGTTCATTCAATGATCTTGAAAACATGTTCTTAACTATGTTCACTCCCCCAGTCATGTATCATACTCTTCTCACTAATTTCACTCATATTTTCTTAAAGAAGAATGAGAGAATACAAGATTTCAATCTCAGATTCAATAAAACTTTGAACAAGATTCCAGAAGATAAAAGGAAAAATGACCCAGTGATACTTGGTTGTTATAAAAATTCCATGCCACCAAATGTAAAGTTTGTTATCAGAGCATCCCAAATGGATACTCTAGAGGAAGCAATGACTAAATCCATGGAAATGGAGGAAATCAGGATTGAAATGGGTGTCGACCCTGATATTATCCTCAAAAAAGCACAAAGGCAGATGGGTAATCTAAATATTGATGATCAAGGAGCCTCTAGTTTGAGAAGAAATGAATAGAAAAAGTCATGACCAAGTCAAAATCAAGCCACTTGTGGAGGATTTTTCAAAGGAACCATATTGGATGTGAAGACATACCCCATTGCATCCCAAGAAACTAAGCAAAGGATTGAGATTGCACAGATGAATAGAGAAATTAGACAAATGAAAAATGAAATAACCATATTGAGAAGGAATGATAATTGTTTACCCAATCCAAGGATGTCAGTCCAAGAACAAATAAGGAACCCTCTTCAAGAGCAGAGTGAGAGGTTTGAAAATGTTGATAATCAACAAAGACAAAGGGTTCATAGATAGCCAGTTCTGAATGCAACAGTTCTTGATGAGTCATATAACGAACAGATAGTTGAACAAGAAAATGATTATTTACCAAAGGAAATTTTTGAACCTATACAGACGAACAGATGCAAGACATCCATCTATATATTTGAATAAGGATAATATGACCTTGACTCGAAATAGAACATTTCCCAAACACAGGCATTTGTAAATAAGTCCAAAAGTAAAGATGATTCTGAAAAATACAAAGAGAAAAACAAAGATAAAGATAAAGAAAAGGGGAATGAGAAAGAGACCAATAAAAATGTGACGAGTAACATTGGAGGTAAAAAGAAACATCAAATATCAACCCCCTCCCCCCCAGATGAAATATAATGTTGTTGATGATCTGAGTAAGATGAGGATTACTCTACCTTTCACAGAAGTCGTAAAGATTCCTCAACAGAGGGAAAATATTTTAAAATTGTTGGATGATCCAGTTGGAATAATTGAAGTTGTTGTCGCAATCCCGAAACAAAGTCAAAACACAAAAACAATCAAGTTGAGAGGCAAAGTCCCACCCTTCTATATTTCGATAGAAAACCATGATGTTGCACTCCATAATTGTCTAGTTAATATTGGTGCAACAAACAATATCATGCCCTTGGAAGTAATGGAGGCGTTGGGTATGAGTTGCACTAGATATTATGAAATGAGCGAAAGAATTTATGCGATTGATTCCAGGCAGGTGCTAGCTTATGGAGAAATTAAATATTTCTATGCCTGGATTACTACTGCTCCTCATATTATTACATTTTTCAATATTGTAGTGGTGGATCTTCCTCCTGCATATGGAGTTGTCCTCATAAGAGATTGGTTGTCCATGATCAAAGGTTATATTATCAATGATGAAAGATACATGATGTTGTTGGATAAAGACAGAGCAATGATCAAGGTTCCCCGTGAACCTAGTAGGTCGTTCTCATTCAAAAATAAGGATAACAATCTAATGGAAGATTATATAGATGTTGGTATCAAAAATTATGCCATCCTGGACATGGAACAGATTAAGGATATAGCAAATCAAGACAATCATTTTGCGGGATATTGGAATATGTCATTCGACGGAGCTTGTTCAAGCTCTAGAAGTGGAGTTGGAATTGTCCTTAAAAGCCCAAAAAAATTGTGCATCGACATGCTATCAGACTAGAGTTTTCTTGCACAAATAATGAAGTGGAATATGAGGTTGTGATTCAAGGAATGATCCTTGCACGATAAATGAAGATAGAACATTTGATTGTGACTGGAGACTCTGAGTTGCTAATAAATCAAGTTACTCAGAAATATAAGAGTAAGAAGGAAAGACTTCAGTTATATTTCAAAAGAGTAAATGAATTGATGTAGTCCTTTTGTTCTTTTAATATTTTATTCATTCCAAGGGATAAAAATCAAAAGGCAGACTCATTGGCATTGGCATCTTCATTGTTAAACCCAGATGATGTCCAAAGTGAAACATCTTTTCAGGTAAAAAGAGTAATTCAACCTTTTGTACCTGATAATTAGGAGTATTTGCAAGTATTTGTGAACAACGAAGACCTAGAAAAAAATTTAGTAAATGATAATGAAAATGAGGAAAATGTCATTATTGTTGTTCCGAAGAATTTTGTTCAGACTAAATCTCTTTTCATAAGAGATAATCATGCCAAAAATATCCTAGAAGAAGTATCAGTCCAAAAATTTCAAGAAACAAGAAAATTCAATATTGGGACTGATAGTTCCCCAAAGTACATCAACTTGGGAGTTGATTGCACAGTCGATGAAATTGATCAATATGTTGCACTCTTTAAAGAATATAGAGATGTTTTTTCATGGATTTATGATGATTTAAAGGCATACGATAAAACAATATTTCAGCACATCATCCCATTATGAGAAGGAGCAAAGCATTTCAAGCAAAAGATAAGGATGATGAACCCCAAGTTGAAGTCAGTGGTGAAGATTGAATTGGAAAAGTTGAAGAAAGATGGAATAATATATCCCATCAAACATTATGACTGGATTTCAAATCCAGTGGTTGTGAGAAAGAAGACTAGGGAGATTTGGATGTGTGTAGATTCCAGGGATGTTAACAAATCAAGTGTAAAGGATAATTATCCTTTGCCTAACATGGAATTTTTCCTCCAACAAGTCACCGGATCAGCTTGCATTTCCATGTTATATGCTTTTTCTGGGTATAACCAAGTCTTGGTTGCAGAGGAAGACAGAGCAAAGACAACCTTCATAACGCCTTGGGAGACATATGCATATGATCATATGCCCTTTGGTTTAAATAATGTTGGAGAAACATTTCAGAGGGCCATGGATCATGCCTTTGAGGGTTTGATAGGCAAATTCATGGTGGATTACCAAGATTATTTGACATTCCATTCAAAGACAAGAAATGAGCATATTCATCATCTGAGGAAAGTCTTTGAAAGATGTAGATTATATGGAGGTTTTTTTAATCCAAAGAAATGTTTGTTTGTTGTGACTGAAGGTAAATTGTTGGGTCATATTGTGTGAAAAGAAGGAATCTATATTGACCCCGAGAGGATTAAAGCTATAAATGAACTAAACCCTCCATCATCTAAGAAAAGAGTCCAGTCATTTTTTGGTAAAATTAACTTTCTACGAAGATATGTCCATGATTATGCAAGCATTGTGAAGCCTATAAATTGATTGTTGAAGAAGGAACAAAGGTTCAAATGGAATTTGAATACACAGGAAGCCTTTAGTAACATCAAAAGGGAAATCACTACAGCTCCAGTCCTAATTATTCCATACTTCCAAAGAGACTTCATCATTTATTCATTTGCAACAGAAACTGTTGTGGCATCTGTTCTTACTCAAAGAAATGCCAATGGTGAAGAAATACCAATCAGTTTCATGAGAAAAACCCTTCGTGATTATGAATTATGATATTTGGAATTGGAGAAACAATCCTTGTCTCTTGTAAAGGAAGTAACACAATTCCAGACTTACATATTAAATTCTCATGTCATTGCATATGTTCCATCCTCTCATGCTAAGATGATTTTAAATATGCAATTGAGAGAAGGTAAATGGGAAAATTGGCTAGCGAAGATTCAAGAGTATGAAATTGAAATTAAGCCTTTAAAGGAAATCAAAGGGAAGGGTTGTGCAAGATAATTGTGAACGGTGATGCTTTGAATGGAGTAGTTTCAGTTTCAATTGGAAAACCTATATCTAGTTATGAATGGTACAAAGATAGTGTGTTTTATTTAAAGCTTGAACAACTCCTTGTCACCATGACTCCAAAGGAAAGAAGAGAATTGAAAATGAAATCAAATCAATATGTATTGATTTTCGATGTCTTATTCAGAAGGAATTATGATGGCATGTTGATGAAAAGCAAGCTCAAGAATTAATGCAAGAATTTCATGGAGTTATATGTGGGGGACATTTTGCGCCCACTGCTATAACGCATAAAATAATAAGAGTCGTATTTTACTGGCCATCCATTTTCAAAGACTCATATGCTACGATGAGAAAATGCATCTCTTGTCAACAATTTTTAGGGAAGATGAAAAAATCTACAATGCCATTACAACCCATATATGTAGAATAACCATTCGCCCAATGGGGATTGGACATTATCGGACCAATAAATCCAAAATCAAGTAAAGGGAATATATACATCCTCACTGCTATAGATTATTTCATGAAGTGGCAAGAAGAAATAGCAATAAAAAAGGTTGACTCTAAAGAATTGATTAAGTGTCTCAAAGATAATATACTGTCAATATTAGGTGTTCCGGAAAAGTTCATTTCTGATAACGGTTCAATTTTCATTGGGTCAAGATTTACATAATTTTGTGGAGAATATGGCATTGTCATGGGACAATCATCAAACTATTATCCATAAGGGAATGGTCTTTTTAAATCTACCAATCAGACACTCATTCGGATTTTAAAGAAAACTATTGATCATAATCAAAAGAATTGGAATTTGAAATTGACGGATGCTCTATGGGTGAGAAGAATGACTCTGAAAGATAATATTGGGATGTCTTTGTATATGTTGGTTTATGGGAAGGAAGAAAAAATGCCAATCATCCTCGAATTAAATGCCTTGACATATGCAGTTAATACATAGGATGAAGAAGATATTACTCTTATGTAAAAGAGATTAAATAAACTATTAAAATTGGAAGAAGAACGAAGTGAAGCTTTGCATAGAACATCTCAGAGGCAACAGAGTGTCATGAAATATTTTAATCAAAGCGCAACAGTAAATAATTTTCAAAAAGGCGAACTAGTGTTACTTTGGAACAAAGCTATGGAGAAACCGTCATTACATAAAAATTTTGAAGCACTCTAGATTGGGTTGTACATCATTGAAAAGATCATGGGTTTCAATTCATATATGCTCAAATACATGAAGGGGAAAATGTTAATGTTGTCTCTTAATGGGAGACACTTGAAAATATTTTTCGCCTGAAACTTTCTCTTCTCCTTGTACATAGTTTTTGTTTATTTTGTATATCCTTTCTATTCGACTCCATAGCCCAAAGGATAAATAATTTTGTTCATGAAGATTATGGATTCTTCACAACCCGTGGTGGGCTATCATCCCACAGTTGGAGCCAATTTTTGAAACCCTTTCGTGTTTTCTGTTTTCCCCTCCCTTGTTCTATTTTCCCACCTCTTTACACCCTTTCTTTCCACCCTTCTATATTTTCCCTTTTTTCCATTTCCTATTTATTCCTTCTTTTTCCCTTTCTTGGTTACTATAACTATCAATTTTCACATTTGTGGACCTTCGGGATTGTCGCACTTGAATTCTCATTCATTCACCTATGCATAACTCTGCCTCAACACTTATACTTTTCTTTAATTCACGAGTACGGAGATTCAAATATTTGCCTTCCCTTTCCGCAGCCTTCACATTGCATTTCAACTTCCACGTTCTACATTTTGACCATCAATTAACTTTTATTCTCATCGCAGATATAGGGTTCCCAAATGTCTCATTCTTCTTATATTCGTGAGTCCGATCGACCGCCTTCTATAATTAGTTTCTTTGGATCACTTATCCAACAGTGGGTTCGTGGGTTCGCGAGTTCACAAAAATTTCATATTGATCTTCTCTCATATCTGTCCCCTCCATTACATTGTTTTTCCAAATGCGCAATAAATGTTATTTAAATGATAACAATTGTTTTGCAGACTTCGAAAAGGCCATTATTAATGGTGAATGGATCGAGAAATATTCATTTAAATCTCATTTGTGAGGGGATTAAATTATCATTATCTCTCGAAAAAGTTCATTTGTAAATATCATTCAGCCAAAGAAACAGTTTTATCAACTTAATGGCAACATCAGTTCGACAACAGTTCTATGGTGATACTTTGAATATTTTTGGCTGCGACGATCAGAATTTTCAGCGGTCAAGACCATATTGGTACTATTCCTCCCCTCCTGCTGCTCAAAGAAACGAGAACATGGTTTGGACATCTCGGATTTCTCTTGTTGGTTCTGTTCCAGAGGTTTTCAACTCTAAATAAATTGTTGCATGGTGTGTTGACAAATACATACCAAATGAAAGGGCTATACAACTCCAGAGACATTCCCCAATTTCTTTGTCGCCTCAAGTTTTTTGTAAAATGTTAAAGCTTTCAGAGCCCACTCCCAACTTCAAAGGTGAAGATTGTAGATAATTTTTGAAGAAACATAATAATGGGATCAACCTCTTGCCAAAGTTCTTGGATAATTCTGCGTAAATACCAATGGACATAACTAGAATTTAGGTTGACTCTTTGAAGAAAAATTATCAAGAAATCGCATGGTTATTCACCAGAATAACAGGTCATGAGAATATTGCTTCCATATCTCGGATGATTCTAGACATTTTTGTATTTTACAGTCCAAAAGAAATCTATTTTTGACTGGGGTAAGCTCATTTCCATCGAAATTTCTTCCCAATTATCGCATTATAAAAAGGATGGGAAATTTTTTATGGCTTCATATTTGATATTTTCTATCACACAATGTTACCAATTCCCAAATTTGACTATCAACAAAAGGGTAAAATGTGAAGTGGACCATGTTACCTTTTGGTATCAGGCATTATGGAGGCATAAAACCCCTTTATTTTTCTATGAAGTTTATAATGACCTCGTTTCAATCTTCAAAAAAAATTATTCGGTGAAATAATCTCCAGGATACCTATTAAAGCTGCCAAATTTCTAGAGAAGAAAGGAACGATGGAAAAAAAATGGAAAATCATAGTATTATAAGAATATTTTGTTCAAAAGAAAATCCTTCCTTTCTTCCAAATTATGTGTCTGATACATTATTCATCATGAAGGTAGCAAGGAAATATAATTTTTGGTTGCACTTTTTCCATGAAAAAAGGAAAAAGAAATGTATTCCTCTGCCCTCGAAGATTGGAGAATTTATATTGAGGAATATAGATAAAATTGATGAATTTGCAGGTCACTTTAACAATGTCAGTTTGAAATATGTTGAGAATATCAAATGTTTTGACCCCAAATGAAATATTTGTTGAACATATGCAATCATTGGGGTTTAGTAATTCTTTCATTCAAACCGTTTTGAGTGAAGAAGAAGAAATCAATAGTCAGAACACTCTTGCACATAATACTACCAATGTAGAAACCTTACTCAGTAGAAACAATCATCATAAACAAAAACAAAAAAACTCTAGTTAAAGGAGTGCTCAATCTCCAGTTGTCACTCTGAAAAATACTACATCTAGGAGCAATGCTCCAATGACCTACCTAGTTAAGAAGTTTGTCAACAATATCTCTAGTGGAGGAGGAGATAAGAACCCTCCCTCCGGAAAAATTGGCAGCTCCCACAAATTTCCTCTAAGAAAGAAAAGAAAGACTTCGTTGTAGGAGGAGAATAATCTCTTAGAAAATGATATTCAAAGTTTCTCTTTGGAATATGTGGAATTGGAAGTAGATATTGGAAAGATACAATTTCCTGAAACCAAACAATGGGAGCATGTTGTTCAACAAAATACTGCATTGTAAGTTGTTGGTAATGAAAGTTTCAGTGAAGAAGAATCCTTTACTATTCAGAGTGTTGTTTTTTATAAAGATTCTAAAAATTTAATATTGCAAAGAAATGATCAGAGAAATAAGAAAGGAAAATCTTGCTCAGAGGTTGACCTTAAGTATATGCAAGCATCTAAAATTTCCAAAATTCACAAGGCAACCGGGGATGTGCTCGATGATTCTATTGATGGTTTGGAAGCTGAGAATTCCAGGCTAAAGGAAAGAATCAAAGAATTGGAAATTGCCTTGACGCCTCTTCCCATTTTGGCTAGCCCTTTAACAATATAAATCCAACCACATCAGGTACCAAATTCAAAGGATCATCAATTTTTCTTATGGTTGTTTGAAATTATGTAAAGAGGAATACTAAAAAGATAATATCACTTGTAATGGAGGCCTAGGAAGTCTCTAAAAATATTGTTTCTTTTGGTTTGAGAGCGCATGCGTTCCATGAATATCTTCAAGCTGATTTTTAAAATGAAGAAGGGTTTTATATAGATGTTGTTTTACCATTTGGAATAAAAGTTGAAAATATGACAGAGGCACATAGGAGAGAAGAATATTTTCCTTTTCCCACTCGAATTAAACAGTTGAATGCATGTTGGATAGCAAAGATTAAAAATCTAATAGATACGGTTCAAACTTGCAATGAAGTGATAACAAAGAGAGAAGAATTATTCAAAAGGCTTACAGAAATAGACATAGCAGGTAGCACTGATGAAGTTCAATGTCCCAAATTAATATTTAATTCAATGTTTATGACAAAGAAACAGTTTGATGAACACGTGGAAATATTGAAAGGATTATTAGTCGAAAAATTCAATAGTGTAATTGAATATGGTGAAGAATAAATTGATAATTGGCTTATTGATTACTCTATAAAAAATCA
>SNQJ01S0273951.1:0-11543 GCA_010110895.2 Picea sitchensis | reverse complement strand
CGACCAACTTCCAAAGATATCACATAGGGAAAATTACAATCTAGAAGTCTAACTAGAGTGTTACACCTCTAATGGTCTCATGCTCTTGGATGATAGATTGCAAAGAGTAGTAAAAAGCCTCGGATTTAAAGTACTTTCCGAACAACTTGACTCGTAATACCGCATGAATCTAACCATCCCATCCTCTCATAATTGACAAATGAGAGCTCTTGTATGGAATGTGTGGATGTAGGTAATGAAGAGGCAACATAAATGCCCATTTGCATGCCTCCTTTGTTAAGCGCCACCTTTCCCTTGAATGTGAATGCATCATCCTTAGAATCGAGTTTAACAAATGTGTCACGAGATGTGAGTTTGGAATGGATCCCCGCATTTATCCTCACCGTTCCCATTTTAATGTTCACTACTTCATTTTCTTGAATAATTGCAAAGGAATTATGGAGTCTTAGAACCTGGTAATAGTTTATAGATTCAAAACTTTTCGTCGGTCTTTGAGATCTATTGACTATCCTTCTCAATTGAATATCTCGAGGAGTCATTTCATAATGTATATGACATATTATCATTATAGAATCCCCAATCACAATGAACTATTTTATCACTCTTTGCTTAAGAATTGTCAACTCTTAAAATAGTGCCAATACCTCTACTTAATTGTTGGTGGTCTCACCTAATCTCCAAACAAATGTAATTTCATGTTTTCCTTCGAAATCAAGAGCAATCCCTCACATTTACACCTCTTAAAATACACATAAGGTACTATGAGGAACAAGCTCCATGGAAACCTTATCTCAACACACTATTTGATATGTTAATTAAGATATACCAAACATATTTTATATAATTTTGTTATTTTATATTTTTATACAAATATTTCTTATTAAATAGAAACATATTAATATATAAAAATTATTATGATTTTCTTATAACAATGTTAAAAGATTGTTGGGAACTTAAAAAAAAATGAATATACATAGTTATTCAAAAATAAATATTTTAAAAGGTAGTATGGAGTTAAATATTTTTACGTCGAATGCGTTTTTTAAGGGAGAGGTTGTTTGTCGATTTCATCATCTGTCGAGGATTTATGGAAGGGAGTCATGTGTCAATATATTTTAAAATCACGTGGTAGCATGGGTATCATTTGGAACGTTCTAGACGATAGAGGAAGCATTGAAACATTAGATAGATACAGCATAACTAGTGTATTTTCCATAGTCACGACACCTGCGACTCAAGCCTTCTTCGTTGGGAACTCGAAAGGTGCCCATAGTGCCCTGTCACAGTGGATGCCATGGCTGGAGATGGTGGCAAACCATCACAGTGGAGGCCATGGCTAAAGATGGTGGAAAACCCACAAAACTATCTCGAATAATAAGGTTTTTATTACAGAGAATGTTCAAAAGGGAATCAAAATGGAAGAAATCACTTCAGTGTCTTTGCATCTGTTTGTTAATACAATTGAGGCTCAACAAGATTTGAACCCTTCATCAATTGACGGTCATTGTGAAATGTTTCTAAGGGAATTTGCAAGGTATTGGGCAAGCAATTTTTCCCTCTCTGTTGTTGTCTAACCGTAGTGGTAGACTGATGAGAGTTTACAAAAAACAAGCGAGCGCGAATTCAATTTTCAATGAACCTCTGAAATTTTTTTTCCTCAGAAAAAGTTCATAATTTCATTATGGAATAACAAAATTACATTCACAGATATGAACCAGTTGTTGTGACTGTGTTCATATTTTCCAGCCAAAAGTAAGTTGTTTTTTTTCTTATGTTTATACATATGCTTCATTTTTATATTTTCCCCATATTTAGTAGTCTCTGTTGGTCATATCAGTTCCATATACATTCCTTTCATAATACAAAATAGAAGTAATAAGGTCCCTTCATATTATAGAGGCTCCTCTCATGGAGAGATATTTTAGTTGCCAAAATTTGAGTTGTTCTGACTTTCATCAAAGGGTCGGTGGTAGTATTCTTGTGCGCCATCGAGAGTGTGTTCAGTTACGTGTCAAATTCCATAGGCTAGCTGTGTGGCTTCCTTGGAAAGTCTGTTTACCAATTGATTCCTTTCCATGTAGACGTGAGAAAAAGAGATATTGTCAAATAAAATTTTGATTCGATGCACATCCTCATGCAAAGGGAGCAAACGTGAGATTTTGCATCTATGTATTACATTAGCCCAATTGATGATAACTTGTGAATGCCAAAGACTTGAAGAGCTCTGCAGCCCTTTTCAATAGCAAAGAGTAAGAGTAGTTTAAGGGCCACGAGTTCTGAGTAATTATTTGTTCCATCCCCCAGTCCCTCCTTGAGGTAAAAATAACGTGATGAGGAGAAAAAGAGACATCCTCCCCCCCCCACAGTTTCTCTGGTTAGACGGGGAGGCACTGTCGAAAAAGGCCCACGGGATGCTAATATCAGGGGATTCCTCCCGGACAAACCTTTGGCGCACTGTAGAGCCCCCAACGGAAGGTGAGAAATATTTGTAGATGCTAAAGCTTTGGGCCGCTACCCTTTCGGCTGAGATAGTTCCCCCCTGGAAGATGTGTCCATTTCTGGTGATCCATAGACCCCAGGCGATAATGAATGGAAAAGCTCGAAGATCCTCTTGTCCACAATTTGTTAACCAGGAATTTAGAGTCAAATCAAAGAAAGTGCCATGCCAATCCGAGAGCGTGGGTATTAGTTCCTTTGCGAAAGTCCATACTTCGATGACAATTGGATAGTGAAGAAAGAGATGGTCCACTGTTTCTAAATGTGATTTACAGAGAGCACAACGACCTGGCCCAATGAACATGCGTTTTTGTAGATTATCCCAGGTAGGAATTTTGTTTGCCAGAATTGACCAGATTAAGAGTTTCCCCTTCGTTGGGCATGATTGTTTCCAAATCTTTCGCCACCACCAGAGAGGCTCTTGTTGTTGTAGATCTACTGTTAATTTTATGTAACCCGATCGAGGAGTATATTCTCCATCCCTAACACTATCCCAGAGTAATTCATCTTCCCAATCACTCAATTGAATGGAGGATTCATGGAGGGTCTACACGTATTTGTTGCAGAAAGGCAGGTCATCCTCTAGAAGTCTGAGTCTGGGTCCTCCCAACCATCCTTGATGCCACAGGTTTGTAGAGAGGGGGTCGCCTATTTGATCCAAATGAAGGAATCCTCCCAAAGTCATTCGTTGTCTTAAGTCCTCGGGAAGGTTATGTCCAAGTTGGTTCCCAACCCAGGGATCCAGGCCAAGACACACCATGCATCCATTGCCCACTCTCCACACCAGACCTGCCCCCATGAGAGCAAAAGCTTTAGTCAAATCTTTCCAAATAATAGAGGCCCCCGTTGTAGACTTGTTGGTGGATCAAACCCAGTCTAATAAAGTGAGTGGGGCAATATACTTCTGATGGATTACCTGGGTCTAGAGACTAGTAGTCTTTATCAACCGCCAAGAGCATTTTGTCGCGAGAGCTATAGTTACCTGGGTTTAGAGACCAGTAGTCTTTATCAACCGCCAAGAGCATTTTGTCGCGAGAGATGAAGAGAAGTAGAAGATATTCTTTAGCCCCCAACCATCGAGGGCCTTCAGAGTAGCAACCCGTTCCCATCTTACTCGGGGTAAAAAAAAATTATCCTTATTGTAAATTTTTTTTATCCTTATTGCCCTGCCAAAGATATGTGAAGCATAATTTCCTCATTTTATCCAGAGTACCTTTGGGAATCCAGGCAAGGGATATCCAGTAGACAGGAATAGCTTCTAGTACTAATTTTATTAGTACTAGTCGCCCAGCTCTTGAGAGCCAACGATGGCTCCAACATTTTAGCCTCTTTTCCAATTTTGCTATAAGCCACCGCCAATTGGTCTTCCTGTAGTCATTTGGTTTTAAAAGAAACCCAAGATATTTCAGTCCTTCTTCAATATCCAAGACATGAAAGGGTAGTCTCTCCAAGCAGTAAAGTATTTCCTCATCTTCCATCGAGAAGAAAGTGATAATTGACTTTTGTTCGTTTATTTCCATGCCAATGGCTTGTTTGAAGATTGAAAGTCCATCACATAGTTTTCCAATATCCTGTCTTGAGCCATTACAGAAAATTAAGATGTCATCCACAAAGAGTAAGTGTGTTATGTAAAACCCATGAGAGATTTTGATGCCTTTGAAGCTTCCTGTAGATTTTGCTTCGTGCAGAAAGCGGCTAAGACATTCCACGATGAGCAAGAAGAGCAATGGGGAGAGGGGACAACCCTGGCGTAGTCCTCTTTCCACCCTGAAGAAGGGGGTGGTTGTGCCATTGATCAAAAGAGAGAAGGATACTGAGGTAAGGAAAGCCATGATCCAGTTTGTAAAAGCTACACCAAATCCAAGATGGATTAGTAGCATATGAATGTAGAGCTAGTTTACCCTATCAAAAGCCTTAGAAAGATCAATCTTTATTGTTGCTCCTTTGAGTTTTTTAGTTTTCATGCTGTGTAGACCTTCTTGTGCCACACCAATTGCTTCATGAATCTGTCTGCCTTTCAAAAACCCAAATTGTTCCCCCATTATATGTTGAGAGAGAGTATCTTTTAAACGAAGACTGATAATTTTTTAGATGATTTTGTAGATGCAGTTGTAGAGAGAGATCGAACGCAAATCATCAAAGGAATCTGGGTTATCAGACTTGGGTATAAGAGCAATAAAGGTGGTGTTGATAGGTTCGTGTATACGTCCCTTTTGCCGTGATTCCTCCACAACTTTTAGAATGTCGTTCCCCATTAGATCAAAGAAACCCAGAAAGAATTCAATCAGCCAACCATCCAACCCTGGACTCTTCCCTTTCTGGAAGGTTTTCATTACAACAAGCAATTCTTGTTCAGTAACCGGAGCCATTAAAGACTCTCTTTCTTCATCATCCATAGAACGTGGGAAGATTCTAGCAGCTTTCACTATTTCCCTGATTGAAGTGCCCGACTGTGCTTTGAACAATTCTGTAAAATGTGAAATCCCCATAGTTGAGAGCCCCTCAAAGGTGTTGACCAATTGTCCAGTTCTCTGTTTTAGGCTTTAGATGGTGTTAGTTAATTTCCTGCCTTTGGCATAGGAATGGAAGAATTTTGTGTTCTCGTCCCCACTGGCGAGCCAAATAGCCCGACTTTTTAGTCTCTAGAGAGCTTCGTTGTCTGCCAAGATAGTTTTCCGTCGGAGTTCTAGTTGTGCAAGTTCTTCTCTAGTTTCCCTAGAGCTGTATCCTAAAGTAGGATCAGTCTGCCAATCCAATAACTTTTTTTCCAGCGCTGTTAGTTCCTGGTCTTCTTTTAATCGTTTCTCATGTGCCCAAGTAATGGTGGCATGTTTGACTTTCTTTAGATTGTCCATAAAGAGAATTGCAGCATGTGTGTTGTGTAAGGGTCCAATGGGTACCCACAAATTGCGCACTAAGGTTTGATACTCTGGTTCCTTTAGCCATCCTTCGAAGAATTTGAAGGGGCTAGGAGTGCACCAGGTGCATCCCCTTAATTCCAAGATAATCGGATTGTGGTCAGATTCTCCTCCGCTTGCAACTCATTGACGAACGAGTCCTAAGGAGTCCATCGGTTCCTCTGTCAGTAGAAAGCAATCCAGTCGTTTGGAAATTCTAGCATCCCCGATTCGCAGATTCCTCCAGGTTGGTTGTAATTTTGCCAGAAGGAGATCCAACAAACCCAGAGTATCTAGGAGGTGTGTAAAATAATCAATCAAGGGGTCTAGAGACGAACAGGGGCCCTAGACCTCCGCCGCTCCAAAGGAGAAATTTAGGTCCCCTCCCAAGATAACCCTTGCCTAGGAAATCCAGGGACAGGTAGCCAGAGAGTCTCAATATTATTTTCGATCAACATAGGGACTGTAAACATTGATGAGTACCAAAGTGCACTCGAGCTCCACTGAAAATAAACTGAGGTTGATCCCTGTGTCAAAGCCCCAAACATTATCACATTTGCCACTCTTAAGTCTCCAACCTATGGCCAAACCCCCAGGGCGTCCTTTGGAATCAATCGCGACAAAGGACCGGCCAGGGAGAAGAGCTTCTAAAGCACGTGTCACTATCTCAATGATTCCCATTGTTTCCTGTAGAAAAATTACGTCTGGGTTGTGTACAACAATAAGCCTTTTTAGAGACGATTTTTTCTCCGGGCTCGCCAAACCCCTACAGTTGAGGGAGAGTATTTTCATGAGGTAAACAACTCCTGGTATTGCTTTTCTCTAAGTGCCCATTCTATGGAAGATTTTCTGCACGAAGCCACATCTAGTTTAGCTTGATCTTGTGCCAGTAAAAAGTGTGAACGTCTGCCCCTTCTCCTCGAGGAGGATTGGACCCGAGTAAGAGACCCCAGGCTAGCCCCAAGTTGTTCTTCCGAAGAGCCTCCTCCCACTGAGTCAGAGAAGATGGCCCTGTTGTGGAGGGTGTATCGAATTATAGAGCGCTCAGATGACTGGGAACTGGAGGAAGACTGAGAAGTAGAGGGAGTCCCAGTAGGAGAGCTGGGAGGGGAGGGAAGGGAGAAGACAGGGTTCAGAGAAGAGTTTATAAAGATAGAAGAAGGGTCCCCAAGTCTTAAAAATAAGGGGGTCGTCGAACCCCCAGGTCCCCTAGACTGATAGTCGTATGTCACTTGTCCCTGTTCGACAATAGGTGAACTTGAAGAAGGAAAGAGAACTCCAGGGGGGAGGGGGTCGGAACCGGCCGGGAGAGTGCAAGGGAAGAGGGAAGCCCCAACGGGGGAGGGAAGTCAATGTCCAGAGTTCCCAAAGGAGGTGTCAAAGAAAAAACATTAGAAACATTCAGAGGCAAAGAAAATTGTTACTTACCGACAACAGTTGAGTTCTTGGTCCAGCCTGCAGGGAGGATTTCTGAGCCTTTGTGAGCAGTGAGCCTCTGTCCACCGAAGAAGGTCTCGTCAGAGTAGAAGTATGTCGTATTTTGACCCATCTAAAGTCCCCATCCCGCGAGCTCCCTGCCAGCATGCCCCCAAAGTCCCAACAGTCTGGTCTCGTTCTGTCCATCTCAAGCCCTGACCCAGTAACCAAAGTACCCCGAAAATTTCCTTTAAAGGGTAGAGTGCATTCCGCCACACCATGTCCATAAACATGGCATCTGTGGCACCTGAACGGAATGCCTTCATAATCCAGCGGCTGTAGAAATATACCAGAGGCTACTTTGATTTTTGTCTCCTTTAAAAGACCCGGCCCGAGGTCTAGTCGCACCAAGATTCTAGCAACAGTGATAAGCCCCGTTTCCTCAAAAGAGTAGTCGGCCTCCAAGAAATCTTCGAGCCTATTTCCAATGGCCGAGAAGCACGCGGGGTTCCAGTATTGCATGGGAAGGCCCGGTAGTTGTACCCATACTAGAACGACATCAACTTTCTCCCTCTTGGCGTCAAAGTTTGGGGTCTAGCGCTTGAGTACAATTGGGGTACCCACCATCGTCCAGATCTTTGAGAGGACCCAGTCCACATCCGAGGAGGCTTTGAATACAAAGGAGAATCATCCCCTTGCCAGCAAACGAATGCAGGGAGAGGAGGTAAGTTTGGAGCCCCATGAGTTTTCCACCCAAGAGCAAAGAAACGTAGTTCCCAATCTTTTACCTCTTACTTGCCCTACCACCGCTAGCTCATAAAACTCCATCACTCAATCCATATCGATGTAGTTCCCGGGTAGTCCTCCCCTAAATATTTCTGAGATGTGTCCCAGCCAGCTGCAATAGTGGTAGCCCTAGGTTCAGATCTAAGGCTAGCGAAAATACCTTCTGACAAACCCAAAATCGGTTCCAGTCCAGCCTCTAAGCCCACCAAAGAAGGCACCGCTGGTCCATTTGTCAGCCCTATCGAAAAAGACAGAGGAGACAGGGTGTGATTCCCCAGGAAATATCAGATGTCAGGGGAATGTTCAAATCCTCCGGGATCAGCTCCTCAAGTCCCAAAGTAGTAAAGACAGGGTTGGATGGGGACCCATTTACTGTTCCTTCCTCTAAAAAGCCCGGGTCCGATGCCCCACCTGGGTCCATACCGAACCTGTCGAGAGAAAAACTGAGGGTTCACAGAGAAAACCTTCGAAGCGTGTTCCTATCCAAGCTCCCACAAAGTAGTTTAAAGCCACCGCTACCTCCCTGGCCTTAAAACCTACCGCTAAAACCACCGATGGAGTAAAGACCGGTTCCCTACCCAACCGTCGACCGCCGTGCCCACCTTTCGCATCTACCAGGCACCTAAATGACCTCCATTAAACTATGAACCCTATCCAATTAACTCCAACCATGCCGAAACCCCAGCCGTACTCCATTCACCTCTCTCCCAAACTACACATCCTTTCCAAGCATAAATCTATGGCAATAGGAAAACAATATCTTATGACAATACCTCAGCGGTAGCCATTGTTGTTGTCCCCATCAACTTCGAGGGTATTGTAATTATCAATGAACCTCTGAATTGATGTGTGTTGTAAGGAATTTGAGTTCTCGAAAGCACGAAGTCGACAACCACATTTCTCTTTAACGATATTGATGACCACGTATCGACGACCCCCATGGAGGTCGATGATAGAGAGCCTTTGGATTTCATGAATGATGTGCTTCCCGACAACAAGCCTTTCGATGTTGATTTCTTCAATTTGTTTGAAGATGACTTCGATGACTCTGACATCACGTGATGGAATCATGTTGCTCCTCTGATGATACTTACATATTCTTTTTGGTTTTTTTAATACCCGGTGTTAAAAACCCTGTAAGGTCCCAATAATCTTGAATGGTCATCTTTATTGTTAATTCAAAGCTCCATGTTTGAACTATGTGAAAATTGGTTGGACATTGTTATGTGATGTGGGTTCTCAATTTTACGGAAATTGGTATTTCATTTTGAAATTTTTAAAGAAATATGTTTGAAGGGATTAAACTCTAATTTCTGATTGTTAATTCTAATCTTTATATTTGGCTTCCGTGACAATTGGGCTGTAGACACTATTTTTTTTGTTTTGTAAATGTAAGGAAAATTGTCTTAGGGTTTTAAGTTCTAAGTTCTGATTGTTATTTAAAATTTCGAGTTTGAATTTTGTGAAAATTGAATTCTGGACATTGTTTTATGATGTGGGTTTTCTATTTTATGGATACTAGCATTGTGTTTTTGAAAATTAAAAGAAAAATATTTTAAGTTTGACAATTTCTTTGTGAGAATTTTCAAGAAAGATATCTTAGGGTTCACATTTTCTTTCTGAAGATTTAGAAGAAAAATATTTCAAGGTTTTAGGGTGTAATTTTTAATTCTAAGATAGTAGTTTGTGAAAATTGGGTTTTGGGCATTGTTAGGTGATGGAGATTCTTGATTTTATGGAAATTTGCATTTTGATTTTGAAAATTTAAAAGTTTACTATAACTTCATATTGCTTAAGCATGTTATTTTGTTACCAAGTGCATAATGTTTGCTATAACTTCGTACTGCTCTGAATATGCTTCCATATTTAATACTACTACTCCATTTTCCACCAACTTGGGGAAAGCATGTACACACCAGAAATCCATACTCCAAAACAATTCAATTCACCATTCAAAGGAACTCAACACCCCAAGCAATTTGCATCATAATTACATTCATCTCTTTTAATAAAAAAATTAAGGTTCAAAAGAAAGAAAACTCTACATCACAACTTCAAGTTCGCAAATCTAAGGGAACTCTAATTGTTTCGAAGGATTAAATGCAACCATAAAGATTTCCTTGGAGATCTTGGTTGAATGCATCTGCATTTCATATTCCCAAACAAGTTGTGACCTACAAGAGTCAGTTGCCATAGATAAAATTCAAAGACTTCATTCAAAAGCCATTGATAAAAGATATAATATTAAGGGAGGTTGCAGAGGAGCAAGTCCCTCCCTGCCTTTTTAGAGTGAGTAGTCTATGGGCTTTTTAACAAGTAATTGAGAATGATAACTTTTCTTATCGTGTCTAAGATTTGTTAATAGGAGTAACCAACCAATCGTGTCTACCATTTGTTAACATAGGTGATCTGAAAATGATAAAGACTTGTATTCTTGAAAATATTTGCAAGTTTTAATTCAAGTGTTCTTATGCAAATGGATCAATTTTGCAAACACAACTTTTATAGAAATTGCACATTTAAGATGCATATAAACAACAACAAATAACAGTGAACAGAAAACACATAACACAACAAATGATAAAGGAGTTCACCCCTCTCTTGGGCTACATCTCCTGGTCCAGCTTCCAATGGATCTTTTGTATTATTTTATCAAAGTGCTAAAGTATGTGCTTTACAATGCTCAAAATGCCAAATAGATGGCTCCAATGGCTTCAGAACGTCCAAAAACCCTTTGCTGGGCTTTTTCGACACCTCGTTTGGCCAAAAATTGAAGAAGATAGGCTTCCTAGAAGTTCCCCTTCAAACTTGTTGTCTCTGGATCGCCAAAATGCACCTCTGTCTCCTCAACCTAGCCCCCACGTGCATTTTTTTGTTAAAACTCAGCACCGGGCGCAACTGCCAAATGGTGCAAACTGTAGGATGGTTACGCGCCTAGCCCCTAACCGACAAGTCCATGGGCACATGGGCCACCACATGACCGCGCACATATACAAACAGGGGTTAAGTTTTAAACCATGTGGTAACGGGTCGGAAAGGTGCGCGCCGGTGGTTACATTACATACACATATGACCGGGGGCCGGGGCTTAGCCCCGGCCTAGACCGCTCCCCAACTTTCAACATATATCAATTTAAATAATTTAAAACTCATAAGTATGTTAAGAACTACATGTGGGCGCACCGGTTGGGCGGCCCTGCCCGGAGGTCGTGGGGTCGAATCGAGCCAACAACATAAATTTTAAACCAACGCCAGGGTGACACGTGGCGGCCATTGATTGGGCCACTTGTCATACGCCAACTCGTCCACACGACTGCCTACCAACACCTGCCACGTGTCGTACGACTCTGCCACGTGTCGTACGGTCCTGCCACATCAGCATCCGTACGGACTGTACGGACTGTACAGTCAGCACATTTTTTTTTGCTTGTTTGTCGATTTGAACAGAACGCGATATCTCTCTCATCCGACGTTCGTTTGAACCCAAATGAGTTGCGTTGGGTTCGTGACGACAAGGCCTACGCTCCCGTTCGATTTGAAGCGATTCTGAGCACGTTAAATTTTGAGCAAAATTTGATTCCCTGGATCACACCTCCCCATTGAAAAGCTTTTGGACCTCCAAAAGACTATTTTCAGTCTATCTGAAGATGAGGGTATAGTTCCCTCACCTTTCCAACCTCAATCCACTTGGCTTTGCTTGGATTTGTGCCTTTAAGACCAACTCGAAGATATTCCGCATTTCCTCGTTTTGAAGTTCTCATTCTCCTGTCAAGGATTGTGTCTTCATGTAGTTCTGTAAGATATTCTGGGGAGAAGTCATCTATAGAAGGAATCTGAACATGTTCTCCTTGATCATCAATCAAAGGAGGCTCATACAATTTCAAATTCTCAACATTAACAACTGCATACATTTGCATATAAGGAGGCAAATCTAAATGGAAGGCATTAT
>SNQJ01S0273950.1:0-11543 GCA_010110895.2 Picea sitchensis | reverse complement strand
GACCATTGGATCCAAGCCACGGGAGAATCGTTGGATCGGAACCTCCATGTGGTATTGCATATCGGGGGTTGAAAGGTCGAAATAATTTCTTTTCGATTGCAGAAGTCTCGAAGTGTCGAGCATCGAGGGCTCTTGCGAACACGTGGCACATCCGTTAGGTGGGGACCGCGTGGTTGATAGGTGGTGGACACATGTCGTCTGGGAAAGAGTCAACCCATTGTTGACTTATCATGTTTCGGGGTTTCGAAGGGTGAAGAAGTTGCACCTTGATCGCTAAGGTCGCGAAACGCCAAGAGCCGAGGTCTCGTGCGACGGGCGGCAACGACACAGCTCATAAGCAGAATGCAACAGAGGAGACAAGTGGCGTGTACATGTCTCTTTGGCAGAGTCCACGTGACGTTGACCTTTCATGTTTTAGGGATTCGCAAAAGAGGAGCACGAGGGCTCAACACTCCAACTCGTGAAGTCGCGAGTTGCAAGTAGTGCTAGTGTTTAGCCTAGCCTACGGTTATATGTAGCAGGTGCTAGTGAGGAGGGAGCCATACCCGTATCGCATTTCGGGTATCGGCGTTTGGAGAAAGAGGAGTCGAGAGCCTTGACTCTCCAACTTGCGAGTTATGAAAGGCGCTTGCGCTAAGGCCAGGTTGTGGTTGCTTGGAGGAGGATAAGGGAAGGGATGGTCTGCGCTAGGCCCCATAGAAATTCAGAGATTCTGTCCCTTGAAGAAAAGACAAAAATAAATAAAAATTAGTTGTCGTAGCGGATGGGTGACAAAACCTAATATTAAGGACTACCAAAATCATCGTGTAGACAAAACCTGGCCACTTGAAATAATCCACTAATAATTCATAAGGGATGGAACTTTTACCTTTACTACATACCTATAAATCTAATTTAGTTTCTTAAATCCAATAAAAAAAACTTAAACAATAAAAAACAATGTTAAATTATACACTAGAATAAAAAAATGGATTTCAATATAGATAATATTCACAAAATGTTAATACCTTATACTATGATATAACGTCATATGGCTTTAGCATGTAACTTTACTCTCATAAATAAATTCAAATACTAATCATGATTGCACTTTAAAAATAAAAACTAATATATCTATCAAGTTGAAAAAAAAAAAAAACATAAATTCCAAAAAAAAAACCTAATAGGTCGACATCTCTTTTCATCCAAAATAAACTTTCTATTACCATTTCAACCATTTGAATATTTAAAAAAACAAACGCTGAAAAACGAAATATTACTTTTTGGGCAAAAATTGGCTACTAAGTTCAAGGAAGCGCAAGTGGAACTAAAAAAAATTCAGTTAAAAAACATTTGTATATTTTTAATAAAAGAGAATTCAATTTCCAACCATATTATTAAAAATTGTATTTTTTTAATAAAAGGGAATTCAATTTGTGGATTTGTCTCCTACTTCAATGTCTCCTCTTATCCTCCACCTGGTCAAAAAAAAAATCTAAAGATTTTTCAAATTAAAAAAGTTGAATATTACGTTTTATAAAAAAATAATGGTAAATAGTGATATGTTGTTAAGTAATTGAGTTTAGTTGTGGATTTGTCTCCTACTTTAATGTCTCCTCTTATCCTCCACGTTACAAAAATAAAAATATCGAATGATTTTTCAAATTAAAAAAATTCAACATTACGTTTTGTAACAAATAATTGTAAATAGTGATATATTTTAGTAATTGAGTTTAGTTTAAATAGTTGATGAATTTTTTATTCTTTGTATTTAAATTTAAATTATTAATTGAAACTTTTAGTTAACCAAAACATATATTTAATTTATAAATTAGAAAATAAAATAAAAAACTATATATTTTAAAATGATGGGTCGATTGATTTGTGACTACTCATATATCTATTTTTATATTTTAAAATTTGTTTATCCAATTTTTATTCATTAATTAATTTATGAAAGATAAAAAAAATATTTAAAATTCATACATTAAACACTTATTAGTGCAATAATATTTGACAACCAACTCAATCCCCCAAATTTTAATAAATTGAATGAATAAGACTGTTTATAAAAATATAACCAACAAAAGTTAAGCATAATATTCAATTATTCAGCTAGCAACATGTTTAACCTTTAATGGTTAGGTAAATAAAGTAATTAACCTTTAATGGTTAGGTAAACAAAGTAATTAAAAGAATATGAAATGCTTAATTTATTATTGTTTATATTCTCATATTTAATTGTACAACTTTTGTGAAAAAGAAAATTATATAAAAATGAAGCCATTTGATATAATGACGAAGACATTCCACCATCAATGATGGGCTTTTGAGTGTGCATGATTGTCTATTGATTTGTCATGAATCTTTTGGATATGCAATGAGTGGTTAACAAATCTTATAACTTTTGCATATGTAATGACCTCCATCAATGTTCTCTCGAGAATGGGTCCAATCATTGATAGTATAATATTTAATAGGAATTTAATTAGGAGAATTTTAGGGGTTAAATTTTGTCATGGAATTTTGTTGAAGTTAATGCTTACTTTAATAGATTTAGGTTGTTGTTTGTTGAGATATTTTTTCAACTACATCACCTAAATTAGGAAATAGTTAGATATAAATAATTCTATATAATAGAGTTATAACTATGTGTAAGTGTGTGTTTTTTATAATATACAAGAATAGTTTTGTGTATGTGAAGATATGTCTTCTCGCCAGTTTTTTAAATTGGTATCAGAGCTAGTCTGGGTTTAACTCCCCCAGGGAGGGCTCACGAATATTTACGAAATGCAATCTGTTGTAGGAGAGTAAATAGATTATTTATTTGGAAGTGTGTTTTTTGTGTGTTTTGGATTGGTGTTGACAGAGGAGTTCAATCCGTCAAGAGCAACCCACCGAATCTCGTTGTGATATCTTTATTGATCGTGAGAGTTGAAATCATAGTTTGTTTGTTGCAACCACTGTTTTTTTAATTACTGTTGAAGTTTGAGTATCATTTAGTGGAAGATAGAGCCACCTCTCCCTGCTGTTAAATCTGCACATGGAGGAATTTGTAAAAGAGTGAAGGAGTCAGGATATGCGTGTTAGTTAGACATTGGTGAGCAACAATGACACAACGATTGAGGTATATATGATTTTGATGATACATAAGTTCACCTTCTCACTATTTTCATCCTTGAATAGAAACCTTGAAAAATAGTCAAAGAAGAAGAGGGGGCAATCATATTAAGATTTTACAAATTTTGTTAATGTATTAGATTTATATTTTTTTGTGAAATAAATGATGAAATTGCAACAATAATTTTAGAATAGGGTAGCATAACTTAAAAGTTTTTGTTCCTTGGTGAATGTAGTGCCCCAAGAACGCTGCCACTTATTATGTCTATAGTCTTTTACAACGGGTTGGTTCTTGGTGAACACGGTGCCCCAAGAACATTGCCACTTATTATGTCTATAGTCTTTTACAACGGGTTGGTTCTTGGTGAACACGGTGCCCCAAGAACACTACCACTGGTTATGTCTATAGTCTTTTACAATGAGTTTTTTTGGTCTGGAGCAATCATATATTCAAGGGATCAAGTAGTAGCTCAGAATGAATGGTTGTGTGATGGAGCTTAGTCTATGAGATTTCAAAAGTGGATAAAGTTGTCGATGAAGAGATTGGAGTTCAAAAACTATTTTTCTAAAATATGTTTATTTGATTTCTATATTGTTCTCTGTCATGTAAGCATTAATGGAGGATGTTGGAGTTAATGCTTACTTTAGGAGATTTGGGTTGTTTGTTGAGATATTCTCTCAACTACACTGCCTAAATTGGGAAATAGTTAGATCTAAATAATTTTATATAATAGAGTTATAACTATGTGTACGTGTTTTTTTTTTTATAATATACGAGAATAGTTTTGTGTGTGAAGATATGACTACTCTCCCAATTTCTAAACACTTTCCATGTTTTTTTCCTAAAAATGGTTTGCCAATTTCCATTTTTTTCTAGAATAATTTCCCCAGATTCATTAAAATATTTTACTCCAAAAATCACCAAATTTTTCTAGAAACTATTTAAAATCCTTAGAAATTTGATTTTTTTTACAAAAACACTTCCAAACATTTTATGGTTAGCATTTTAAGAATTAGTAAGATTCACCAAAGTTTCTACACTTTAAGATAAGTATGGATTCTTAAAATTTTTCCTAATTATCCAATGCACACTTCAAAAGATGAGTTGCATATCACATTGCACATTTTGCAATTATAAAAATGTTATAGTACACATGGCATGTTGGAATCCCACACCTTCGTATGTTAGTGATGAAAAGTTTGCAACAAATAAACTATAGTACACTTTAGACCTTTGTTTGTCCATTTGTCTATGTATGGAACATAATACTCTTATTTTATTGGATATTCATCAATCTCCACAATCCTTATCAAGATTGGTTGAGAAATTCGTTGTCGTAATCAAACATAATTAATGATAATAAACCAAAGTGCATCCATAACACATGTTTCCATCTACATGGACATTTCCTTCTTGAAATGTATCATGACAATCATCATTGAAACAATCCACAACTATCTTGGTACATTTGGATAGACAGGAATAAGTCCATCTTCGAAGAAAAGTCGCCTTCACTACAGAGAATTGTGTATCTATTCCAAGGAGCTATGGGTGTATCAAAGAAATTTCATAAAGATCGTATTCCAAGGTCTACTGCCACAACTCTTCCTGTAGATAAATCTCTTGCTTGGTTTGATGGGGCTGCTCAACAAAATGGTCTTCTTAGGGGCACTGGTGGTGTCATAAAGCTTGTTGACTGTAGAGAATATAGATGGACCCTAAATTGTGCAAAAGGTACTAATTCCAGAGATGAATGTATGGGAGCTTGGGCTACAATAACTCTAGCAGCTAGACTCACAATTTATGATTTACATGTTTTGGGGGACTCTAAGATAGTCATCGATTGGCTTAATCGAAAAGGTGCACTAATGGTGGAAAATATTGATGGATGGAAGGATAGAATTGATGAACTCATCCCTCTCTTTAGGTCGATATCCTTTGCACACATATACAGGGAAGAAAACAAACAAGATGATTGCCTTTCAAAAAAGGCTCTTACCGGTAGCCGAGGGAGACTTGTTATAATCTCTGGGTTGATGGCCAAGAGGGCCCTACCCTTTTCATAAGTATGTATTGATTTTCCCGGTGTCTTCTCTTTGTCATTGCTCTCTTTTGGGACAAGCCTTAGTATTTTTCTATTATCCTCTTGGAAAGAAGATTCTAGATTGGCATGTAGTTTTTTGTTGTTTTGCTGAAGATGAAGGTACTAGTAAGTTTTTTGGTCTTTGATCAAGTCTACATGGCTGCCCTTCTATGTATTGGACTGCCCATATATGGGACGTCTTTGTTAGTGATGTTTTCTAATTTTGTAAAAAGATTATATTATTATCAATATAATGAGGAATTTTCAGTGGAAAAAAAAAAAAAAAAACTATCATAATTTAGTTATTACCCTTACCCTTATTGACATTCCACAACTATCATAATATAGTTATTACCTTTATTGACATTGATTCCCATAGCCTTCCCTTTTAGGATTGGACTTGGAAGATAGTTGCACAACTTCTTATTTGTTGGATTTGAATGGCTACATAATGGACAACTTCTTATTTGTTGGATTTGAATGGCTACATAATGAACAACCAATGTCTTTCCCATTCACCTTCCTTAGACAATGAGGTACCAATTAAAAATAAAAAAATTGTCTTAATACAAAATTTATAAAGTATAGGTTTCAATTGAAATGCTCAATAACACATTACCATATTTCTTTTTAAACTAAATGTAAAATTAAATATACACCTACATTATATTTCACTTACATACAATTTATCTTATTTGTCCATTGAACTTACTTTAAACAACTCATTACCGTATTTCTTTTTAGTTTAAATATAAAATTAAATATACACCTACATTATATTTCACTTACATACGATTTATATTATTTATCCTTTGAACTAACTTTACATACGATTTATCTTATTTATCCATATTTATCCATTGAACTAACTTTGAACAACATGCATATACACCAAATATATTTCCATTTGAATTGCATTACAATTATGGCGAACATAACAATAAGATCAATATTTTTGTTAAGGTATGCAGATATACACTAAATATATTTCCATTCGAATTGCATTACAAATATGGCAAACGTAACAATACGATCAATATTTTTTTTTTAAAGGTATGCACATGTGGAATGGTCATGTAAGACTAGTTTTCCTCCCAAAGATGAGAATTGATTGCAAATACTATTCTCAAGTTGGTATTAGGTGACGAGGGAAAAAGGTCTACTACTTGAATTTCTCTTTCTCAACACTGCCAAAATGTGTTCAAAATAGTCCCAAATCATCTCATCCAAAAAAAAAATATGGACAAAAAACTAATACCGGTTGAAGTGTTATGTGTTAAAAAAAATATTGACAAGAAGCGTTATGAAATGCTATGTGTTAAAAAAACACATATTGACAAAAAAATAACAACGGTTGAAATGTTGAAGTGTTATGTGTTCAAAATAGTATCAAATGATCCCATCCAAAAAAAAAATGTCATAGGCGAAACGTTCTATGAAATGACGATTTTCATGTTTTAATTATAAAATTTGTTTTTATAACTTAAACATTTATAAAGAAACATGTCAAGTGAGAAGACTAAGATGATGACTAAATTTGATATGAATGATGTTAATAACTAGATAAATTCTACCATTACACGACATAAATTCTTTCCTAAATTTGGTAGGAATGTTTTAGTTACATTTGATTGATGTGAAATTTAACCATGGAACTTTGTCATTATAGGTTTTGGTTCATTTTAAGTTGACCCGACTCTTTGAAATTTTGAAAACTAAGTGGATCAAGATGGAACTTTGCCTCATTAAAAAAAATCACAAAAATAGTTGAATCTTACAACTCAGTCTAGTACGCTATAGGGTTACTAACATTACAATATGCTGATTACAAATAGGGGTGAAATTAATTAGACCTAGGAATGATAAAAGTTTGAAGGTTTTATAAAGTTAAAAAATTTAGCAAAATACAATGCTCGGCTTGAGATTGAGGGGACAAGAGTTATGGCAAGAGGAATGGTACATGTATTCTATTAATATATGCCTACTAGAGTTTCTTTCCCAAGACATCCATTGCATAACTTTTCAGTAAGGTTAGAGTATCTAAGGAAGGATATAAATATCCCACGATCATTAATAGATAGGGGTTATGAGAAATAAATGCATATAGAAAGTTAAGAAAAAGAGAATACTTGTTGAGTTAATCACATCGTCACCATCTATTTATATGTGAACTTTGATGATCATTTATTAAACACATTATTCTCTTCATGAATACTATCTTTGTTAAACACCTTATCCTACATATAGCTCTCAAGGAAGGAACATACCTTATGTTAGTCTCTAATTTTGTCTTGGTTTAAGTAAGAAACCCTTGTCCTAAACCCTCCTTACCCATCCCTCATTTTCCGTTTTCAGCTATTTTCATTTTTTAGATTTTTTATATTTCATGGTTTGCATTAAAATTTTTGATGATTTATTTGAGTTTTGATTATGAAAAACATTGTTTAAACTAGAAGTGTCTTCTTTATGCCATTGGAATTTTCAAATTTCAATTTGTCAAATGCGCTATGGGAATAAGCCTATTCCCGTAGCGCCAAATAATCATCCCATAAAGTGCGTCTGCTATCCCGATTTAGTTATAATAACAAGATCATGAGCTAAGAGTTCGTGTGTTCCCACGAGAATTTGGTAATCCTTTCTAAATCCATCATGTTCAGAACATAATCGTTATACACGAGTGCAAGGTTCATTTCAAAACCCCTTGTTATTTAATGATTATTATGTGATCGGTTCGAGTTGTTTTAAGTTCAGCCTTGCAGGAAGAAATACAGGTATCCATTCAAAGCAACATGCATATATCATCAATTGCAGGAAGGGAATTTGGAACGCGAGGGCATTAGTTGCAGATTTGAGTTTAAATGGTGCCAAAACGGAGCGGACAAGTTGCCAGAATCAAACCAAAAGGTGCCGAACTCCTTGAAGCCTACCCTCAAATGGCTCAAAGATTCAGAGACGTCGGGTGGTTTGATTTCCTCACTACATTTCAAGGATATGACGAACAAGTTTCCATGGAATTTGCTTTGAACTTTGATGGTCATGAGGTCGAAATCGGCAAGACGTTGATGCTGGTGACAGAGTAGACTATAGCCAAGGCTTGCAGGCTCGTGGTTGGAGGGGAAAGATGGTGGAAGAAGGAACATGTGGTCATTGAGTTTTTGAATCAATTCCTCGTTCCAGATAAGAAGAATCTGGATTGGAGAAGAGAAATTCCTCGCAGCTAGGTTTGACCCGAATGACACACTTCCCTGGTGGTGATTCACAGATACATCACCTACAAAGGGAGGTTTTCTTTGATCTACATCTACCATATCAGAATATTGATGCATCTAAACGGTGACTACCCTTTAAACCTTCCTTATTTCCTTCTTAAAAGTTTGAAAAAAATGTCCAAGAAGGTACAGTCGATTTCCACTAATGCCAAGGGCAGTTTGTTCCATCAAGTCTTGATTAAAACCCTAGTCATGTCTACCCTGATTGAACTACAAAAGCCCTGGAATTGGCTCACGGAATCCTTAAAACCTATTACTCAATCCAATAATTCGAAAAAGGGCAGAGGGAGGAAAACTGTTAAATAGAGTCGAGATATTGCTGATGAAAACCCTGTAAAAGACGAATCTTCTGATATCAAGGTAACTAAAAAGAGAAGGAGTAAGATACCTAGATGGGAGCCCGAACATGAAGTGCTTCCTGAGGAAGATGTCAAAGAAGAGACAGAGTTAGATAATGATCTCATTGCTCAAACTACATTCAAGTCTGAAATGCCATCCACCAGCAAAAAGAACGTCGTAGTCAAAGGAAAAAGGAAAAAAGGTGCGTGTGTATCACAAAAACCTTGGAGAAATTCAACTAGGGATACTAATAAGTATAGGTTGAACTCAAAATCAATGTTCAATCCTACCATTAAAGAAGAAAACACCATAATCATAGATGATGATTCTGAGGAGGTTGAAACAAGCACCAGGAAAAGAGCAAAGAAGACTCATTTTCCCAAGAAATCTGTTAGCAAAGGAAAGGGGAAAATTACACCACCTACAGGCCCTGTAACAAGAGCTTCAACTAGATTAGCTAAGGCTAAAGAGATGGCTAAAGGAATCAGTGAATTTCCTGAAGAAACACACGATTACATGGAAGATTTAGATTACTTACCAGATGTAGCTGGAGCTATGGATTCATCAAGTTCTGAAGAAGAACATAGCTCAGAATTGATTTCAAAATATCAGGTTAAATCCAAAGAACCCAATGTTACTTTAAATTTGAATGAAACTGCACCCTCTGAAGATTGTTCAAGATTCAGGGTCGAGATAAGAACTGATAAGGAAAAGATTAAAGAATTTAAAAAAACCATAAAATAGTTAAAGAAGGAAAAGATGCAGATATAACAGTGGAATGCTCACCAGCAGGAAAGAATTCAAAGCCTTAAAAAGAAGAATAAGGAGCAAAGGGTGTTGCTTAAGGAACTTAGGGAAATCAATTTCAGACTTTACAGGCACAATGTTGTGTTAACCACAAAGCTCAAGCAAAAAAATGCCAAAGCCTCTGCTGCGATTTTATCTTAAAGGTAACACGAAGAATGGTTACAATTTTGTTTAAAGGTGCTCCAGGAGATATGGAAAATAATACTTGTTTTGATCAAGGAAATGCTAAGATTTTGATTTTCTTTACAGTGTCAAACGAAATCTCTATTTTGTAGAATATTGCTGGCAATGTTTGTTATATCAAACTGTTGAGCTGTGGACTATTTTGGAAATAGTAGCTCATTTTTTAGTGACATAATTTAGGATCTGGATACTCTTTGATTCTAGTCATTTAAAGCTGTCCTAGATAATAGGATCTGGTAGTTTCATAACTGTTTTAAATAGACAGAAGACATACCTTATGGAGGTCGAAAATAGGGAGACCTATAGAGACTTTTTGTGGAGATTATTGTAAAGGCATGTATATTCAATTGACACTTAATAGAAAAGGAATATGGATGGTTAGACCTTCTCTTTTCTACTCTGTTATTTCATTTTTCATGCTTGAATTTATTATTCAAATTGCAATGCTTTTGGTTCTTGAATGTTAATTTATACAGTGAAGATTTTGCTGTAGAGATAATTTTCAAGTAATGATTTCAAGATGATACCCCTGTTTCTTTATAATATATTGAAACTAGACTTTGTGAAATTGACAAATTGATGATTTCACTTTCTTTCTCTTGAATTGGTTTACTCCATCTATGTATCTACCTATTATTCAGCCAATGGGATATGCCATGTTTTAATATTGATTTTCATGCCATGCTATAAGCTTGACCTAGTTTTCAACCATTATACCAAAACCAAATCATAAAACCCTCAAAAAATACTTTGCAATAAAATCAATGATGCCCTAGCTTGCCCTTACCAGTCGAGTGCAACTTTAGGGACTAAGATTTTTGGCACCATTTCCGAGGAGCGAAGAAACAAAGATAACTTCCCCGGGGAAACGACAAGTTTAGATTCAGATCTTGATGTTGAACAAGATTTTGGACATTTTTTAAAGACCGTGATTATTCACCTGGCGACTCCTTTGTAGTAATTTTGGCTCCTAAGAAAGAAGGGAAAGGACCTAAAATTCCAAAAAATCCTCCACCATCAAACAAGAGACCGGTAACAAGGAAAAATCTAGATCTCGAGCCTGTAGCAGCAATGCCAGACCTTGAAAAAATACTAAGAAAGCCTAAAGTTCTTCCTAGTCAGTATTCACATTCAAAAGGGAAATTATCTTCATAAAGTTCTTAGATAGAATCTTCTAAGATCATTAAAACCCAAGCAAATGAATATTTGAAACCCGAAAGTGAAATTAAGCCTGTTGTTGAGTCTGATACAGTTTCATTCCCAACAAATGTTTCAAAATTAAGTTCAGAACAAAGGAAGTTGCTTATTGAAATTATTAAATAATAATATCCATGGGTAAAATCATGAATCTCGGTAACACTTTCATGACAATCGGGTCTCCAAAATTTTTAGCGGCAATTTTTCGGCCGAACAAATGTTTTTTTCAGCCAAAATGTTTTTCGGCCGAAAATTTTCACGTCAAATTTAACGGTGCCCTTGAAATTAGTGTACAATGTTTTTTGGAAGAATTAATTTCCCGTGGTAAGCATATTTCGGCCGAAAGACTTTTCGACCGAAACGTTTATTTTTAACGGATTTTGTTAAAAACTAGGTTTCGGCCGAAAACTTGAAAATGGGGTTGTTTGCAGGAAACTGCAAATTCTCTCCATCTTACTTCATATTTGGAGGTAGCAGACTCCTACAAATACTCAGAATTTAGTTTGAGAATTGATACCAACATTTTTAAAATTGAATCTACTTTCATTGGGTATAATTTGTTTTC